>CAJHQQ010000375.1:0-208981 GCA_905132885.1 Moricandia moricandioides
AAAGGTGACTGCTTCGCTAAAACACTCGAATATTTGCAAAAAGCACTATCTTCCATGCCCATGATCGCAGCTATGTGTTGAGTCAATCCTGGAGGCTCTTCCATTTTGATAACCTCTCTCAACTCCAGTTTGAGACCATTTAAAAAAAATATGTTCCAAGTTTCGTTCATCCACACTTGTCACAATCTCCTTGAGCTCCTCAAACTCATCACCATTATCAGCCAAAGAACCGGTTTGTTGAAGCGAAAACAATTGTTTCTCATGCTCATCTTCTATACATTGATGAAACCTGGAAAGTAACATGCGCTTGAACTGAACCCACTCTGTGAAAGGAATAGTGTCCATCTCATAGTTAAAACGATTCAGAACTGGTCTTTCAAGACTAACAACAATCAATTTCAAACGATCAACACCATGACTATTATCCAATAGAAAAATCGTTCTACGTGAGCTATCCAACTAAACGGACTTGTCCTGTCAAAGATCAACATTTCCACCTCCTTCAAAAGTCTAATTGATGGTATGATAGTAACATCAACTATGCTGGATGATGGTAACAAACCCCTGTGGTGACTCATCAACCATGGGTTTCATCACCAATTGAAACACGTAAGATGGAGGTGAAGACAATCAAGAAACTGATTTACCTTCTGCCTTGGTATGTGGTTGTGTAGCCTTGATTTCGGTCATGATCTGGAACATCTGATCAAAACGTATATCCACCATGTTTCGACGACTCACGGAAGTTGTGATCGACTTCTCAATTGACAAAAAGCATTGATAGGTAATCTACGTAAACATCGTCAAGTGTGACCATTCTGACTTAAAAAAAAAACTCATTTGAAAACTTAGCCAATGTATCATCATACTCGATAGAAGTATCACTGGTATCTTCCCTTTTCACTTTGAGCTTTGATCAGTCACAAGCGCACCAATTTGTTACAAATCCACTTTGTATAAAAATGAAACTATGTGATTGATTCGCTCAACATTGTACAAAAAGATGATTACACTGAAGATATATGAAATATGATGCTAACTAATAAACGATCTCATCATGATCGTACTGGTTGTCTCATCTCGACGGATCTAGATTCAAAAAATTTAGCATGAGAAACAATAAAAGGTCATATGTATTATTTATAAGATATGATGAAGAGTTGAGGCAAAGCCTTTATCCCACTCAGAGTATTTGCTTATTTCAAGTCAACCATCTAAGTTGTACTCCCTCCTTCCACTTGAATCTTTTCCCGCATAATCACCTATATTTCATACCCCAACCCTCATATGTACTTCCAGCGATAATATATATTTAAGATGCTCCAAATTTTTATAATGAAAACATGAAAGTGATGAGATAAAGTAGCGGAAACATAATTTTTTTACAATATACCAATAGAAATGCGGTATATAAAATGGATGATACCTCACGAAGAACATCACTCATAGCCGTCTATGAAGATGCAATCTTTGACCTTAATAATGGCGACTTATGAAACACCTAGAAACTCAATTATCAAAATATGTCAGAGATCTTTAAGCCCTATGAGTATCATATTTCAAATAAATAACATCAACTAAACCCAAAAATAAATAAGGAAACAACAATAGCTTACCTTAATAGCATAAGATTGGACATCAAAGAGGTTTGATATAAAACATGTGTAAATGCTAAAAAAAAATATGGGATACTTTTGAGGGATACATTTAGGAAAGTTTTACACTTGAGGTCACTTTTCAGCTTATTAATAACACCCTAGGTCACATTTTTCTACAAGCACACTTTTCTTTAATTTTTTATATGATTTTTAACTAATTAGTTCATTTCTAAAGATAAAGTTTACTAACTAAACTAAACAAGTAGCAGAAGTTGACATCAACCACACATCTCTACTTTATCTCGACGGTCAAGATCTACTCTTCCACATCCTGACAAGACTTATATCTGTCAAAATTTCCAGCCATCAAATCAATTTTTTAATTTTAACATGAATGCTCCAGATTAATCCAATTTTATCTTTCTAACTCATCATCTTCATCCTCATCGTTTCATTTTTTTTTCTTCAGAAGAATCCATAAATCAACAAACCTTAACTATAGTCTCATGAATTATTACTACTATAATTCTGGTTAGTTTCTTAACCTAATTTTAATGCAAAAATCTTAAACACTACTCTAAACACTTATGTTTTTCTTTGTAGGTTGATCTCCATGGCGGGCCACTCTATGGTAATCGCCAAACACAAAAGTGCTTGCAATCAGGCTCACCACACCACTTGTTATTATAACCAATAACATATCAATGTTGACTTTGACATTTGACGACGGCGGCGGAGATAAAGAATATGTAAAACGCCGACAATGACATAGACGACGATGGTTTCATGCACTTTTACAGCCTTCATGCATGGTATTAGGGACGTAGAATCTTGTACCATGAGATAAGAACAAGTGTGATATCTTCTCTGGTGGCTTCTTAGGTGCCTCCAATGTTCTTTGTCGTCTCCTCCACCATTTTAAGCGTTTTCAACAATGTTCTCTGACGTCTTTGTCACCACTTTAACGTCTTCGCCAGTATTCTATGGTGTCTCTGCCACCATATTGTGTACATGTGGATATTTTTGTGTACATGAGATATTGAATTTTAGTGTACATGTGGATACTAAATTCTAGTGCACATATACACATTGAAGTCTTCGTTTTTTTCTTTATGTGTTTCGAGATGAATTGCTTCATAAATTTCAAGTTGTTCTACTTATTCTTGTACACAACACGTATATATGCAGAGGAGACTGAGGAAGAGTTTAATTTAACGAGTGCACCGAAGATGATTTCTGTGTATATGTAGATATTGAACTCCAGTGTACATGTAGACATGTGTACATATTTCTAAAGTGCATAAATCGTTGTACATTTATAGATTTCTCTTCAATTTTTCTGTGGCTTTTTGATTGTGCAATCCCACCCTTGTTAATACAATTGTGTATAATATGTTATATGTACAAGCTAAAAGACATAAATAAACTTTGGTGGTTTACATGGGATGAAGATTATCTCCTCCCGCAACTCATAAAATAGTGGATCATAATGTTAATTATTGTACATGTATCATAAAAAATTTAGTTATCAACTTTACGTTGTGAACAATATAATAGTGGCATCTGATATGAAACCTCAACATGATGAATTTCTTATTGTACCTTATGTAATAATCTCATGATGTGTTTGATAAAATTTGCATTAGAAATTTTTTAGAGACTTGTATACAGTGTGCTTGATGAAACAAAGTATTAATCATACAAGATGTTATTGTGGTATGAACTCTTATACAAAGTGTTAATCATACAGACTTTTGATTTGACGCTACCTATACAAGATTTGATTACTCTATTAAGATTGAAGTGTTTTTGTTTTGAAAAGTAAAAAAAAAATTGAAGCAAAATTCTAACAAGAACGAATCTAATAAGACTAGAATCTTTGTAAGTGTAAGAAAGTGTAATGATATAAATTGGTATTGTTCTAAGTTGGAAGGCCTACATGTTTAATGTTTATGTATATGTGGATATCGTAGAAACAGTGTATATGTGGATATTGTTACACAGCGTCCACGAGAATATTATACGAAAGCTTATAATTATGTACACGTGGATACTATTATATGGTCGTACGTCTATTCTGGCATATACTTCATCTCATAATGAATCTTACCTCTTGATCTCATCTGAGACAAGGGTTTCATACAAACATGATGCCGCTTGTTGAAACATCATGGTACATATCAACAATCAAACATGCCTACACACCAAGTTTTCTACATGCATACACAAGCGCATACGTGTTATAGTATAATGTTTACGTATCAACACTCAAACATGCCTACATACCAATTTTTTTACATGTGTACACGCATACACTGCTGAATATGTACACCATCACTAGACACTAAAATTTGAACGTTAAAAAAAAAAAATACAACAAACACCTTACAGTTGTCTAAACATCGATGGCTACCAACAGTGTCTTCGACCAAAGAATTATGCAAGGAAGACCCACCTAAAAAATTTGGACGAAAATCTGCACATTATAAAATTTTAGGGCGAAAACAAAGAAAAATGAAGAACTTAAAAGGACCAAAGATTACATTATGAGAAACTTTCTCATAGTTGCTGACATCTCGATCCTTGGATGGCGACGACGGCAGAGCTGAGCGTGGTGGAGCAATGTGGAGGTAATGCTTGTGTGACGGATAAGGCAGCAACATCGGTGAATGATATCTCCAAATCGCTTTCTACATTGTCTCCAACTATGGTGACCCTAACAAAAGTTTAAAAAAAAGTGAAAGTGAAAGGAAGAAATCTTAACTTTTCGGATGTTAAAGTAATTACAGACCAAGTTTAACTTTATTCTCTTCCACACCAAAACTAAAACTTTATTCAAAATTCAAACCATTTAACCACACTAACTAGAAAATAGTGTTAATTGACTAAAACATCCATTATAGTTTCGCTTTTACAGAGACACAAGGGTCTTCAACCATCCTCAAGTGTCCTAGTAGCATAAAGTGCTCTTCAGTGTAATAAAAATAAGTAAAGTGACTTAAAACGTTAATCACTCTACATTTAGGGATGTCAATTTCGCAGAATGATGACAAAGTCGAGACGTGGGTAAGAGGGATGGTTTATGGAGGAGCAGGTGGTTACTTACTAATTAGGGAATATATAACCAACGGTGTTGTTGTTTTGTTTATATAATTACTAAGCCTATAATGAGTTTGGGTGGTAAGACGTTTAGTAGCTTTTTAAATGGGTCAGAGTTTGATGGAGCTTTTATATTGTGTATTCGAGGAGTACTTATAGGGGAAAGTGTTATTTTCGACCCCAACATTTCATTTCGTGCCTTTTAATACCCAAACAAATCATAAGTGCAAAATCATATCTGAACTAAGAATTTATTTAAATTTTCGACCCAAACTTCAATCCGTAGCATAAAAACCTATCCTGACGTTAATCAACCATTATGTTAGATAAAACAACGTCGTTTTGTAAAACATAACGGTTGACTAACATGTTAGTCAATGTAGGTTTTTATGCTACGGATTGAAGTTTGGGTCGAAAATTTAACTAAATTCTTAGTTTAAATATGATTTTGCACTTATGATTTTTTTGATATAAAAGGGCACAACATGAAATGTTGGGGTCGAATCTCCTGTACTTATAGTAACCAAACATTCGACTCAGAGAAAAAAGAAACTAAAACAAAGACCAATTCTGTTCAAGAAGTCAGTGCTTTCAGATTTTACAAGCCACTCCTTATCCTCCAAATTACGTTGTAAATTAACATTACAGAGAAATATAGCAAGTAAGACAACACACACTGAACTTTGTATAAAATCTCTAATGCATTCCGGTCTATTTGTTTCTAGGACAAATAAACTTTGATATCACATTGTATAAAGTTTAAACTAACCACCTACGTACTAAGTTAATTTCAGTGAAGTAACTTCGTAGGAAAAGCAGATAAATTTAACAATATCTAACCAATAGGGTATGGATCTTGACTAGCTAAGTTGATTTTTTGGGATTTTTTTTGTCAACTGTCATTTCAAAGCCAACAAAATATCTAAATAATTAGACTGTACCATTAGAAATTTAACTGTAAAATTTATGTTGTAGGTGATTTAGTCGTAGTTGTAATTTAATTGATGTAGTAGTTTTTTTTTACAAAGATGTTTATGTAGTTATGTTGAATGTAGCTGTAATTTTTTGGCTATAGATATTTTAAAATAAAAAATATGAGATATGTAATTTAAATATAAAATAATTATTTTATATTTATTAAAATACCTATATCAATAAGAAAAATATAAACTATAAAATTATTATTAGTTAATATAATATACAAATGACATTTATGTTATTTAAAGATTTAATATTTTATAAAATTATGAAAAGTAAAAAAATTATGTATATTTTTTTAATCATAGTAAAATTTAATACCAAAATAGTAATAATTTTTACTTATCTCATATTATACATGATTTTTTTTTCATTTTACGAATGCTACAGCTTAAATAACATAGATGCATAATTTTTGTCTAATTTACATAAGAACAAAGTTTTCTTTACTTCGTTTTCTGTAGCTTTAAAAATAAAGCTAAATCGTGATTGGTAATTACTAGTAGAGTTTAACTGTAGGCTTTAAATTTTAAAATTAAAGCTAAATCATGAATGATAAGAGTTATATAATGCTAAAGAAGTGAGATAAATCTCAACCATCACCCACAATAAATTAATTTTCAATCTCATCTCCTTTATTTCTTACAAAAAGAAGCTTTTAAGACATTAACAAAAAATAAGAAGAGTTTAACTGTTTAAGCTTTTTTGTATTAATTTTAACAAGATCCTCTCACAAGTTTTAGTACAAAGTTGATAAATTGGAAGATCTTTAGTTATAAGAAGATTTTAAAAACATTATTTTAGATCCATATACAATAATGAGCCAAACGTCAGTTTCACCATCAGTAATTCATTATTCTCCATATTGAAAACACGTTCCTAGAAGGTTTTCTTAATTTTTGCATAATGCATTAATTTATTTTTTTATGTAAAATTGAAGGAAGCGATTATTTTATACAGGTAATATGATCATTTGCTTTTCCTATTTAATCATGCACACGACTTTGAGCAATCATCTAGATTAATCGAAAGGCAAAGTACACTGATATATATTAATGGAAATGATGAATCGCTTTTCATGTTTTCAATTTGTCATTACATTGTGCGTTGGGTTGAGTGGTGCCAAGTTCTACGAGAAAGACTCCGTACATTTTAATAACTATCTTAATCCAGACAACGCTCTCAAAGTTCATTGTATATCTGAACAAGATGACTTTGGCGACCACTTTTTACGCCTTGGACAAACCTATTATATTAGCTTTTATGAAAGTATCAAGAAAACAAAGATCGATTGTGATTTATGGCAAGGACTTGATTTCAGGTTTCATGCAAAGTTTAGGGCATATAAAGGTGGTGGTTTCTTCATTCACTATGGTAAGAAAAACTTTTGGGATGCTAGACAAGATGGGATTTATTTCACACATGGGAAAGAGCTACCCAAGTTAGAGCACAAATGGTCGAACCAATATTTAAATACTCCAATGTACTGACATGTCTAGATCCTCTTTGTTTAAGCTGCAGTTATCTCTTCTGTTCTTGGATACCCTATTGAATGAAGATTGAAATAAAATTTATGTCTATGAGACTATTGATGGATTTTTAAATGTTTTTTTTTTGTTAAGAACAATAACATTTGAAAAACTCAAAATACAGTATATTATATATAAAAGAATAAAAATAGTTCCAAACTGAAGGCCAATAAAACTTAAAATGATTTTTTCGATTCCAAATTCATTATATGTTACTAAACTATAAGGATCGAAATCTCAAACTGAGACTGAAAAGTAACCTGGATCCAGATTGTAAAACAAACATAAGAGATTTTATCAGCTGCTTTTTTCTTTATTTATTCATCACACGAACACATTTAAAAATCTTGAATTCATTTCAATATTTTAGATATAGAAATCTGTTTTTTTTCTTTGTCAAAGACTCGTTAAAGGATCCCAAATACCGTGTAAATAGATACCCATCTTAGGGTAAACTTCATCCCAAAAGAAAGAAGACTTGAGATCATCACATAAGGTTTAGTATCCAAAGGTGCACAAGTACCTTCACAGCAAGATTTCAACGGAGTTTTAAACCTTACCCTCCTTACATCTCCACAAACGGGCAACAAAACAAATCTCTTGAGACTGTAGTTTAAATATTAAAAATCAAACCTGAACATATATATCTCAGCCTTTGCTCTTCAAGATGGTCATGAAGATGTTGTGATTATTAATGATGAAGTACTGCTGCCTTTTCTTCCGGTTGGAGATGAATTACATCCGTCAGTCACGACCCGTTAAGTAAATAGAGTTCGGCCTATTTGAATGGATATCGACCCATTTTAGCAAAGTCGGCTAGTTACACCGATAGAGAAATAATAAGAAGGAAGACGACTATATAAAGGGACAAATGGGGATCAGGGAGGACATTAAAACATACACAAGTCGACATCAGAGCTAGGGTTTACACTTTGATCTCTGTTCCTGCCGATTTAACCTAAATTCCATAAAATATTATCTTGTTTTATGTAATCATCCCGTTTGATCTTTAATAAAACATCTTTCTAAAAACTTATTATGAATTCGTGCATACCTTCGGTACTTGCCGAATTCAGATTAAACAATTGACACTATCTGTAGAGAGAGTAGAAAGTGACACCAAAAGAAAGATCAAACATCATGACCATAGACGATCTGACTGGGACAGGTGGAAAAATCCCCACCACGGATACCGCCAACATAATGAGATGATGAAAAGCATAATGGACTGTGTTACTCAACAATACAAGCTAATAAAACAACCAACAACTGCCTTGCTTCTCTCAATGATGTTATCAATGCTGCAGATAACAACGATCCTGGCACAGTGATAAAGCAACTCTTTTGTGGTGGAAATCCGGCAGCTCAAGGAGTTTATCAAATTACTAATCATAAAATTGCCGATCTCTAAAGTTGTGTACTAAACATCAATTTGATCTTTGTCTTTCCCTTCATCGCGTTAAAAACTTCATCAAAATGGAGGATAGGCAATCCTTCCTACTCAAACACACTGCGATGTAGCAGTTAGGAACAAAACTGGCAGATGCGTATCAAGAACAGAGGCAGCATTCCTACAGAAAGCCGGACAAGAACAAGAACGTTGTCTACTTTGTCACTGAAAACGAACAAATTGTCTCACCTGCCATATAACCCAATAGACCATGGAAGGTTTGGAAAAATGAGGAAGACAGATCAAATCCTCAAGGAGAAATTCCCAAGGGTCAACACCTCATACATTCGATGGAAACAAAGTATTGTACCTATCATAAGGCAAAATGACCCAATACCAAGGACTGCAAAAAATCTTCAAGATGCGCTACTGACCACATTCTCTGATGGATGGGTAAACCGAGAACCACCTAAGCCGAAACTTGCTAAAAATAACAAGATCTGGAGAAAAAGCAAGGACAAAAGGCATCAAAGATATTACGAAGGTCTTTCGACTGTATTAAATTTAGATATCAGATTTACGAAGGTCTTTTGAAAACTTTAAGAAATTGTTATACATATTTAAGGATATATATTTTACTATGCATATTATTAAAATTAAATAAGATATTCATAAATATATATTCATGATTTTTTTACTACATATATATTTAAAATGTATTTTTAAATACACATAAAAAATTTCCTAAATTTTATGAAAATATTATACATATTTATCAATATCTTCTTAAAGTTTCTAAGATATTATACTTATACATGAAGATTTATTAAACTAAAATTTTGAAAGATATCATTCATATTAAATAAAATATTCTTAAATTTATTTAAGAAAAATAGTTTCTCGTAAAAAGTTTTCAAAAAAAATTGAAAAAGATTTGAAAATAAAATATCAATTTTTAAAAGATAGTTACTTAAATATTTATTTATTTTACATATTTGGAAAAATGTATATAACTGTCATTTACCTCTTTAATGAAGCATAATTTGTCATTTTGACCTTTGAAAGCTAGTTTGGGAACAAAAATATATTTTGTGGCTATTTTGACAATTTCTCTACATAAATACAGTTATGCAGTGTTTTAAAGAACTTATGTTTAAAAAATTCAAAGGCCTGCAGGTTTGGCTAGTGTGTTTATTCAATTTCAGTTTATTGGATTTTAGTTTTCTTTTTTTTTGCAAAAATTATATCAAGTTGAATCGAGGTTCTTAATTTTTGGTTAAATTCTGATTAAATTTAATAATTATAAATTCTCTAGTGATTTTTTGATATATCTGTTAGTTAAATTTGTTTTATGTTCAAAACTTTGGATTAATTTGGTAAATCGGTATAATATGCTTAGAGGAATATAAAAATAAACTAATCAATTATTTAAACCGAATTGGTAAGTGGAAGATCTCTGATGACAAAAAAGTGGAAATCCCTTTAATTTAGTGATTTTGTTAAAGGTTTATTAATGATATTATACGATAGAATTGTCTATATAAGTAATAATATTGACAAGAAGTTAGAGAAAAATTGAACGGGTAGAGGAATTAATTTTGTAAATATGCCGATCGGTTTTGCGGATCTTAGCCGAGTATAAACCAAAAAAAACAAAAAAAACTAGGAGGGCTTATTGAACTAGGATTTCATATAATTTTGTTTTTTTTTTCTCAAATCTCACCTACTTGGATTTGATATTTTTAAAATTTCTTATAAATCCATGGTTATTGGATTGATCATTTATATAAAGTCTATAAATTATCCCTTATTGGAAAATATGGATTTCACCAATGATATATCAAAAGTTATTTGAAATTATTAAAAAAATAATTTATCGTTCAAATTTACTAGGATGAAATACCATCTCATTACATAGTATTTCAAAGAAAAACCAAGTAATAACAATTATGCGAGATTATTTTTTATTGACAAATTTATTAACATGTTTACTTTTTCACTAATATGTTTAAGTATGGGTATTTGGTTTTCGGTTTGCTTTCAGATTTGCATTTTTTTTAGTTTTCTTCTTTGCTTCCGATTCGGATGTAGTTTTAAGTTTTCAGCTAAAAAAATATAGTAACTATTTGGTTATTTATAAATCTGAGTTTGAATTAGATTTAATTATTTTTTGTTTTTGGTTTGGTTCAAGGAACAAAATTAAGATTTAATGTGGCCACCCGTGAAGATGATTTAATATAAAGTTTATATCATTATTTTGAATAAATGTGGGGAGCCATCGTTTCACGAGAATAATAAAAAAATTATTAAAAATATTAATTATTTATATTTTGACTCGCAGTTTGCCAACGCAGATTTATTATGGATTTAAGAAAATTTGATATGTATTAGTAATTTAGGTCTGTTGTACATTATATTAAATTTGTATTATATCGAAGAAGAAAATTTTCAAAAAATATATAATTTATGAATTAAATTTTCATATAATTGAAAAATTATATTTTATTGTTAACACACTGGGATTTATTATGGATTATATATATTATGTATTAGTTAATACTATACATGTTTTATAAAATATTCTTATATACTTATTTAATATATTAAAATATTTGATTGTAAGAACATTAGTTTTCGTAGACTTTTGAAGATAAACTCACGTTTTATGGCTGTGAATTTTGTTGATCCGTATTGACAAAGCATAAAGAAAAGACAGGAAATGCTAGTGAAACAAAAGTTATGTTGCTATGGCAATTAGGGCCCCGTTTTAAAGCTCAGCTTTGAGCATATAATATAATTTCATTTAGAGATATATCATTAATATAAATCAAGCCGATGACAGCAAAACTCTTAACTCTCATGGGATCTATTTAACTATCATCACCACATATATAATCATATCACTTCGACTCTTGTCGGGAACTATATTCCAACGGTTTCCACATCAGCCCTAGAATAATTTGATAGTGAAAGAAGAAGTGGAATTATACTTTTGCATCCTAAACTCACATTACCTCTCTCGAGCATGGAGTTTCAAATACCTGCAAGAGCCAAAAAAAAATTAGTAAGGTAAGTGCATCAACAAGATTGAGAATATTGAAACCTTGGATAAATTTACATTTTGAACTTTTTGTAAAATATCGCAAACAAATAGCAATCAAGAAGTAATGTTTATTTAGTAAAATAATTATATGGAGTGAAATATTAAGTGACAATAAATGTAATACATTTTAATAATTTTCATTTAGGTTATTATTTTATTCACAAAAACATATCTTTCGAGTTATGTTTCTAGCTACGTAATTTTCCACCAATTGAACTAAAATAAATAATAAAAATTAGTAAAACAAACTAAAACGAACGTTTAACCATATAAAAAATTCACTTATTTTACATTTTTGAATTTAAAACCTAACAAGGTTAATGTTGATTAACTAATAAATAAATTGATGCACTATTCTTACGGTAATATAATTAATGACGTGATATATTGTTAAGCTAAAATGAGTGAAATATAGAAAGACAATTAATGTATTTATATTAATGATATTACTAAAATGACACTATTTTTTTTATACTGCTATCCATGTTTCCAAACAATTCTCATATATAATATATAATCACTAGACATTGATCCGCGAATCCGTGCGGATATTAGTTCTTACATTTTTATACATTGATATTTGCTTTTCATAATTAGAGTTATATATTTTGGATGTGTTGTAATATAACTAATTTTATTTAAAATACCTGGATCAAATCGGGTAGTATGGTTATTTTTGGTACAAATATCCGAACCCGTTTGAGATACATTTATTATTTAAATATTTTTTGGTTCCTATACATCAGAAACGAATTCTTCTATACCCAAAAGAACTCAACTCAAAACACACACATACATTTATAATATCCAAGTGATGCCTAATTTCAAAACAAAAAAAAAATGGTACCCAAAAGAACAACCTGTACCTAAATGGATAGCCAATGTTCATGACTAACTGATTTATAAAATAATAAAAAGAATAGATTAGTCATAACTCCTATGATATTGGTTCAACTTCAAGGTGATTCTCCATTAATTTATGAGCCCAAATTAATCTTTTTGTATTGTGATTCATTATGGTTTGATTAGAATCACGATGTAACTGTCAAATCTCCAAATATGGTAAAGTAGAATCACTTCGGCTGAAAGTGGGATAACTTATTCATCATAACTCCTATGATACTGATTCAAATTCAGGGTGATTCTAAACTTATTTATGAGTCCAAATCAAGATACTTACATCGTGATTCATTCTGGTTTAATTAGAATCAAGAAAAAATTGTCAAATCTCCAAATAGGGTAAACTGGAATCACTTCGTTTGAAAGTGAGATAACTTCTTCATATTCTAAACTTATTTATGAGTTCAAATCAAGATTCTTACATCCTGATTCATTCTGGTTTGATTATAATGAAGAAGAAATTGTCAAATGTCTAAATAGGATAAACTGGAATCACTTCGTTTGAAAGTGGGATAACTTCTTCATCATAACTCCTATGATATTAATTCAACTTCAGGGTGATTCTCCACTTATTTATGAGTCCAAATCTAGATAATTACATCATGATTCATTCTGGTTTGATTATAATCAAGAATAATTGCCTAATCTCCAAACAGGGTAACCTGGAATCACTTCGGTTGAAAGTGGGATAACTTTTTCGTCATAACTCCTATGATATTGATTCAACTTCAGGGTGATTCTCCACTTCTTTACGAGTCCAAATCAAGATTCTTACGTCGTGGTTAATTCTGGTTTTATTAGTGATTTGGGGTTTTATTTCAATTTATAATTAACCATATTTCCTACTTTTACTCTCTCAAATAAGAGGTTCAGTGTAGTACTTAGTGATCGAATCCACAGAGACTTTAGGATGGCACAATAGACTTATTGCTTTCGAATTAAATATAGATGAATTATAATAATAATAAAAGTGATTTTAAGATTGATTTGGTTTGTGAAGATCAAATTAAGAGATTAGAATTATGGGAAATTCTCAGGTACGATTTGGTAATGCAGACTAATAGATTGCTAGGGTTTTAATTAAGTAACGTTCTCGAAATCAAACCTTAGGGTTTGAGAGATCGCTCTCGTGCATCTCAACTGAGTGTCGATCGATGTCCGCAAGGTAGTATCGATCGATGCTCATTACAAACAGTATTGGTTTCGCGGTTTGATGGGTTCTCTAAACTTCCAATTCAACTCTCGTTTGTTACCGGTTATTTAGATTGTTTAAGATAGGTTCAGAGTTATAACCAAGCTCTCGCTTGCGCTATGTAACCCTTATTTCTAAGATTGAGGTGATTAAGTTCAACTTATCATTAAGAGCAACTTAAACAAAGAACTAAGAAGATTACCCTAACAATTCTATAAAATCAACAAGACATTACTACCATTGAAGACCATAAATCTAAAAATGAATACTTAGACATAACAATAAAGAAAATGTTTAAAGTCTTAATAAATTGCATAGAATAAACTGAGTAAAAAGATAAATAGTTCAAGATCTTCTCTGTAATGATGATCAGATTTCTCTCTCCAATGGATGTAACAAGGTGTTCCAACTCTCAACTCTAAAACTTGTGTGTAACTTAGAAGACAACTCTCTCTTAGGACTTCTAGGATTCGGTTAAAACTAAGATAGAAAATCTTAATAAATAGTTTAAATTTCGACCAGGGACTTGTCTTGCAAATGATGGAACTTATAGGTAAAACTTGTAATTTCTCAAGCCTTCATTAATCTCGCAGTCGACTTGGCTGTCGATCGACGCACAGTTTGTGACGTTGATCGATAGTTCACGCATAAACTGGATCTGGCTCTGAATTTTTGGCCGAGCATCCTAAGTGCTCTAAAATTTCCCAAAAGCTCCAATTCCTTCTAATGAGTCCCTAGACCTGTAAGTACTCTAAAACAATATCAAATGCATATAAAAAACTCTAAAACACTCTATATATCATGGGAAAAATAGGTAAAATCCATGACATATCAACTCCCCCAGACTTAACATTTTGCTTGTCCTCAAGCAAAAAAGGTCTGTGAAAGAGGTTTTGAAAAGCGGAGACTCACATAATTATAACTTTCACCCTACTTTGTTGCAACCACATCCTATCAAGTCAATCACAGAGGAAATTTATATACCCTATCCTAGTATAGCAACCAAATATGTTCTACCAACAACTTAGCAAATACTAGTCTGACTCACCCCTCTACTGATTTCATTTCTTTGCATAAAATAAATGTGTATGCTTTACCTTGGGAGTATCGATCAAAGGACACATGGACTCTTACCCCTGCAATTATGGACAACCATACACAAAGTCTTCTCTAATCTCTTTCTTCCCTCTTTTCTCTCTTCTCTGAATCTTTTTGGATCTCAAACTTAATGGAAAATGATGCTGATACAGTCCATCTTGCCTTTTTTTCCGATTTTTTTTTAAAAAAAGTTGTAAACGAATAGTGGGGTCATATGTAATGTACTTATCCCTCGCTTCCAACAATGTGTGATCGTTCCTGCGAATTAGAACAATGAGGTCATTGGTAATGTACCTATAACTCTGCATCTCGGGAAGTCATCTCAATCTTTTAAGCTTTTAGGTAGATGCTGAAGAGAGAGAGAGAAGGGAACCATAGGTGCAATGAATTGTACCTACAGACTTGCAGAAGAAATCCGATCCAGTGTATACTAAACCCCAAAGAAAGCAAATAATGTCAGGATTAGTGTTGGAAATCAGCTTCGGTTCCTTCAAACTTTCTAAGCAAGTGTGATATAATGGCAGGATGATCCACTTTGGTATCTCTAAATCTTTGCAAACAACCTTCTAAGAATGGTGCTAAAGTGTGGTTAGTCAATAATAAATCTTGATCATAGTCCTCTTCTTCACTCAATTAAAACTTTTTGAAAAACTTATATAGATATAGTAAACAAGAGTCCAAAACAAATAAATAGCATTAGCGAACCTCCCCGAGACTTAAATTACATTTTCCCCAGTGTAATCCGTCCCGGATTGGTTAAGAAAAATAAAATCATAAGGAAACAGTGGTAGAGGAGGTCGAGTATAGCAAAGTCAGAAAGGAGTATCGATCAATGGTTATAGGTGAGGGTCGACCGGTGGTAAACCATCCAAGCCATCGACCGATGGTGACCTGATGGTTTTGATCGATGGTGTTCTCGAACTATCTTATATACTTCTCTGTTAGTACGCCGTTGATCGACAGCAATAAAGCGTCGTCGATCGATGTTAGACTAACAGACTGAAATCGTGTGTGTGCCTACTCTCCAATCTGATCATCTCTCTTTCGGTTTGCTCTGTTAGACACTCAAACACACATCAAGACATCCAAACATCATATATAAATAACTCTAAATCCAAAGACAATAAAATAAAATAAGTATGTGCACAAGTCTAAAAATGATATAGGACACGAAGGAGCAACAAAGATTACTACTCCTCGTCCGAGGTGTCCATGTCTGGCTGCTGAGGCTGTGGTGCAGCTACTGGTGGCGATCTTTCTCTGGTCCTGGGGCGGTTGAAACATTGACACATAGACATCGTCTCCACTCTGGCCCATATGGCACGAACTGCATCCACTAAGACTCTCTGGAAGTCACCATGGTCGTGAATGTGGATCCCTGGGATCTGAGGGAAAGCTGGGAGAGGTGGAGGTGGCTGTGCTGTCTCGTCTACCACTGCTGCTGCTACCGGATGGGATGGTCTGAGGCCTCCTCTGCATCGTACCCTGAGAGGTGTTGTGTGTAGGTTCTTCTCAGCTGGCCGGAATGCGAGGCGCTCTACAACATCAACAAATTCTGTCACTTCTGGCACTGGAAGCTCTATCATCCAAGGCCCATCGTTATCCACAAAATACCAGTATCGTCCCTCTTTCAGCCACTGATTCCTCGTCAATTTCCCCTCATCCATATACCTTATCTCCCTCTCTACTGTGGCTCCCTCAATGCTGATGCCAAGAAAACTGAATATAGGTGTCAAAAGGCTCCCAATTGTCTCCCTCTTTGAGCTAGAATCCTTGAAGGTTTTGTCCTTCAGGGTCGACAAGTGCTCAGCAAAGATAGCTCCCAATTTCACCCACTGATCGCTCACTGGTGGTGGGAAGACCTCATCATCGAGCCCAACCAAATCCCTGACGGAGAAGCAAAGAAGTGTGAGCTCTTGAACGATAACCTTGTTAGGCTCCATCTTGCACAACAGAGTGTTGGCAAAGACCTTCATGAATTAGTGTAGGGTGGGGTGACGGACGTCCGTCTGAGTAGCAGAGCCTGAGTCGAAGTGGCATGTTGCGATGAGTCGCCAAAAGGTAGGCTGACCAGGGAAGGGAGCGACGGTGCAGGCAAGAGTACCAACGTCAAACCCATAGATCTCACAGAGCTGCGGAATGGCGATCCGGTACCTGATGCCGCTAATGAGAAAGGTCAAAGTAGCCTCATTCTCTATCTGCACTCTAGGGCTCTTGTAGAGCACCTGATCTGTGGCGATGCACTGTCGGACCAGGTCGGGGTAGAGCGGATTTGGCTTAGTAGCCATGGTACCCAGGCCCAGTTCCTGCACCATCTGCTTGTAGTTTGTCATGAGCCCCAACATCTTCAAAGTGCGTCTGTCGACGAACTTGGTTGGCTCAATAGAAACGCTTTGCCAAGCGTTATAGTAGCGGCTGTCATAATCTTCCTACTCCTCGCGGACCGGCCTATGGGTGCATTACCTCGATGCTACAGCTTTTCGAGGGTTAGGGTAGTCCTCGAATGTTACGATCAAGCTCTCTTCTTCCTTCGGCCAAGGGTCGTAGCATGGAAGACCCCGTGGCAGAGCACTGGAGCTACCGGTCTCGTACCTTTCCTTGGTTCGCCTCTCGTCCATCTGCATTTAATCAACAAAGTTAAAAATTGGAATCGATGTCAAGATAGAAAACGACCATCGATCGATGGTGAATCATGGGATACACAATCCCAAAGAAGAACTCAAATCATGCAAAGCATATGTAATGACAGTACATAACTCCTAATCTAGTACTCCATCACCCAAAATCGTTCTAAATTCCGAACTATACCACAAAAATATTCTATTTTTCTTCAAACCCTAAAAAGTTCACCAAACTAAGAGATTTAGAGAACATACCTTGATTATTGGTTGATTAAGTGAACTAAATAGATAGAAAGGTAAAAAATCGAGTAGGTTAGGCTCAAAACGAGCAAAATCGGCCAAAATCGAGAGAGAAATTGAGTGTGGAACTTGGACGTGTTTTTGGCGGTTTGGAAAAATGTTTTACGAAATGGGGACGTGGCTAGCTATACCTGCTCGACATTCAACCGTCGATCTATGGTCCTATAGGGGCGTTGATCGATGGTATGTTTTGTGACTCCTTTTTCACTTGAAGAAAATTCGTAAATGTAGAAGTAATATTATATACTTATTATTAATTAATTAATTATTATATATATATATTACTATATATATTTTTTGTTTTTTTTAGAATAAATTTAGTGGGTTGTCTCCCACTCAATGCTTGTTTAAAGTCATTAACTTCACGAAAAATGGGCTTATCATTAAGGATCAGGCACCTCTAGACGCATGGACTGAGTATGCGGAATTTCAGCTTCACCCCAGTAATGTTTCACTCTCTGCCCATTCACCATGAAATCCTCTCCTTTAGGATTAAGTAGGACAATCGTCCTGTAAGGCGTAACTTCTTTAGTGGTGAAGGGTCCGGACCAACAAGAACGTAATTTTCTGCGAAACAAAGTCAACCGAGAGTTGTACAGGAGTACTTGATCGTTCAGTTCGAAATGCCTAAAAATGTTTTTCTTGTCGTGATAGGCTCTTGTTCTCTCTTTATACAAATTCAAGTTTTCATAGGCGCGATACATAATTTCATCTAGCTCATTTAGCTGTATTAATCTCTTTTCTGCTGCGGGTTTAGCATCAAAATTTGTCCTTTTATGGCCCATTCTACTTTATGCGCTAATTCGACAGGGAGTTGGCATGCTTTTCCATAGAGTTGGTAAATGGGGTAGTTTCTAATGGTCTTTTAAACGCTGTTCGGTATGCCCAAAGCGCATCATCCAATTTCAGAGACCAGTCCTTTCGGGTCTATCCTACCGTATTGTCTAAGACTTCTTTGATTTGACGGTTGGATACTTCTACTTGTCCGCTGATCTGAGGATGATAGGGTGTGGCTACTAGATGATGAACTCCATGTCTCTTGAGTAGTTTTTCAAACACTCTCTTTATAAAATGGGTACCTCCGTCGCTTATAACCACTTGAGGAACTCCAAATCTAGGAAAGATGATCCTCTTAAAAGGTTTAACGGCTATGGAAGCGTCATTTTTCGGAGTTGTTATTGCTTCGACCCATTTGGATACGCAGTCTACGGCAACTAATATGTATTTATTTCTGTGCGAAGAAGGGAAAGAGCCCATGAAATTGATACCCCAACAATCAAACAATTTAACTTCAAATATGAATTTTTTTTTCATATCGTTTATCGTGCTGATTTTTCCTCTTCTTTGGAAGGGGTCGCATTTCGCTACATAGGCTTGAGCATCTCGAAACGTAGTTGGCCACCAAAAGCCTGCTTGTAGAATTTTCGATACTGTTTTAAAACTGGCGAAATGTCCGGCGTAATCGGACCCATGACAATGATACATAATTTCAAGAGTTTTGCTTTCAGCAACACACTGTATGTATATGCTGTCAGAACAATGTCTATAAAGATAAGGTTCATCCTAGTGATATCTCCGGATTTCTCTCAGAATTTTCTTTTTATAATATCCTTTGAAGAGTTCGGGTTCTACTTCGGCCGTAAGATAGTTTATATATCTGCATACCAAGGTATATCAGTGGTGTTCAGTGCACACACCCTCCGATTTAAACTTCTACCTCTAGGAGAATCATCATTTGGAATCGAAGGATTACAACTGACGTTGATTTCTATTGGAATGATTATTACATTGTCCTTCTCGAATGTATCGTCGGTCGATGGTATTTGGAAAAAATCGATCGATGCTTTATGGCTAAAACCGATCGATGCTTTATGGCTAAAACCGATCGATGGGCTGAGCATGTCTTCGATCGATTCCACTTCATGTGCCGAACTGACTCTACCAACGAAAGTCGATTCTGCTAAGTAGAATTTTTTTGTGGGTAAGAAATCATCTATAGGGATGTCGTCATCTACTCTTATTTGTGATAAGTGATCTGAGACTCCTTTTTTCACTCCTTTCTTGTATTTTACATCTATATCAAATTCTTGGAGAAGTAGAATCCATCGTAAAAGTCTCCGCTTAACGTCCTTTTTGTTCATTAAATATTTCAATGTTGAGTGGTCAGTGTGAACAACTACTGTTGAACTGACTAGATAGGATCAGAATTTCTCGAAGGCGAATACCACCACCAATAATTTTTTTTTCTGTTGTCGCATAATTTCGCTGCGCATCATCGAGAATTCTACTGGCGTAGTATATAGCATGCAACTTTTTTTCTTTCTTTTTCCCAATAATGCGCCTACAACGAAATCGCTGGCATCACACATAATCTCGAATGGTAGATCCCAGTCTGGTGCTTGGAAAATAGGGGCAAATAAGAGCGCTGATTTGATTTCTTTAAAGGCTTCGAGACATTCAGGTGTAAAATTAAATTTCACCTTTGCATATGAGTGCAGTGAGGGGTCTAGCAATTTTTACTAAAATATTTTATGAATCGCCTATAGAATCCAGCATGCCCTAGGAAACTTCTAACGTCCTTGACATTACTGGGTGGTGTCAGTCCTGTCATTACTTCAATCTTTCCCTTTTCTACCTCAATTCCGGCTTTTGAGACCGTGTGTCCCAAGACAATCCCGCTGTTAACCATAAAATGGCATTTTCTCAGTTCAAAACCAGATTTTTCTCTTCGCATCTAGCTAATACCATATACACAGGTTATCGAGACATTTTTTGAAATTTGGCCCATATACTGAGAAGTCGTCCATGAAAACCTCCATGAAGTCCTCGATCATATCGGTGAATATCGACATCATGCATCTCTGGAAAGTTGCAGGGGCGTTACAGAGTCTGAATGGCATCATGCGATATGCAAACATTCTATATGGACAGGTAAAGGTCGTCTTTTCTTGACTGGATGTATGGAATCTGGAAGAATCTTGAATACCCATCGAGAAAACAATAATATTAGTGGCTTGCAAGCCTTTCTAACATCTTATCGATAATAGGTAAAGGGAAATGATCTTTTCGTGTGGCAGCATTCAGCTTTTTGTAACCGATACACATCATGTGTCTGGTGACAGTTCTCGTATGGATCAATTCATTTTTGTCATTCTTTACTACCGTAATTCCTCGTTTCTGCGGAACAACATGAACTAGACTGACCCAGTTGCTATCTGAGATCGGGTAAATAACGTCTACTTCTAGAAGTTTCATGATTTCCTTTTTAACTACTTCCTTCAGATTGGGGTTCAATCTCCTCTGATGCTCAATGGATGATTTGAGTCATCAACAAGGTGTATCCTATGCATGCATAAATCGGGAGAGATTCCTTGGATGTCATCTAATGAATATCCGAGAGCCTTGCGGTGCTTCCGCAGTTTATTCAGCAACAGTGCTTGCTCTCCGCTACTCAAGTTTGCATTTATGATGATATTATAAGAGATTATAAATAAAAGTGTATTTTAGACCAGCTGGAAGTGGTTTAAGCTCGTTTTTAGGTGCTTTCGCTTTGCTTCAGTCGTCGGTTACAGCACGTTGTCGATCGACGTTTATATCCCGGTGTCGATCGATGGGGGTCGATAGATCGAGTTCTTCAATATCGACATTAAAAATTTCTTCCGTGACATCCGTTAACCTTGCGTACTCTTCAGTTCGATCATCTAACGTAAATATGTCGCCTTCAGGAGATGTGATTGCTCTCTCTAGAGGATCGTTTGAGCACATAGCTATGAATGATTCTTCCGCTAGGTCGAAAAGGTAATCAATATGGTAGGTTGGACCATCGATCAAAGGCTGTTTTCTTATCTTTTCCATGTCAAATACCATCAGTATCTTCCCGATGTTGAGGCATATACGTCTTTCTCTTACATCAATGATCGCTTCGGCAGTGGCCAGGAAAGGTCTTCCTAAGATAATCGGGTTTATGGTTTCTCGCTCTTATTTAAGCACTATGAAATCTTCAGGTATATCGCAGTTATGAATGAGTATGGGCACGTCCTCAAGTACACCTTCTGGAATTCTAGTGGATCTATCAGGTAAAACGAGAGTGATCCTGGTAGGTTAAAATTTTGTTAGCCCGAGGGTGACTGCATCAGGTTTGCACTAAAGCCTAAATCGCAGAGGGATCTTTGAAATCTCTCATTGCTAATAGTGCAGTCCAGAACAAAACTACTGTGATCAAGGAGTTTAAATGGAGTTTTTCCTTGAATAATTTTGCTCACTTCTTCGGATACCATCATCATGCAGTGTTTTGATTCATGGAATCCTCGCGATGCCGCATCTTTCATGTATTTCTTAATAGCAGACGAGATGTGAATGGCATCGCTTAGCGGCATCTCAATGCATACTTTGTCAAATGCTTTCTTGCATATTGCTTTTTCTAGCTGCTTCTTCTTCTTAGCATTTTTTGGAGGAAATGAGGGTTTCGGTTGGTATACCTTTGTTCTGACCGGTTCGGTTGGTTCTAGGTCATAGTGTTGATCGCTTCTCGCTTCAGAGCGTCGATCGATTATAGGTTCAGAATTTCGTTCGACTCTTGGTAAGGAGTGTCGATCGATGTCTCCTACGTCCGTGTTCTGTCCCTTCAGTTTAATAAACAATTCCTCAAGGTCGTCAGTCTGGTCCAATCCTTTAGTTTTGGGAGGGATTTCCGGACCTTGCTCGTCAATTTTGAGCGGGATAGGGTGCGATTTTTCTATTTCATCTGTCGCGATTTTCTCGAATTCATCAATAGTGATGCTCTCTTTAATTTCAGCGGTGAGTTGTCTACCGCTTCGTAAAGCTACAACATTGCAATGGCTCCTGGGTTAGCGTCCGTTTTACCAGGTAAGAATATGTCCTCTCTCCTATTGAACATAGCCTTACTCGCCGTTTAGTTGTCGATCCTGTTAATGTGTTCGCTCAAAGTTTTGAAATTTTCCGTCATCTCCGAGTATATCAGATCTAACTTCTCATTGAGGTCGGCAGCTATTCTACGGTTTCCTGTGAAGACTTGATTCATTTTTGACTTTGAACTTCTTTCGTGTTTGTTCATAATGGCGTCGTAGTTGCTTGTGAAATTTCCAGCACGTTCCCTAAATCGTTGGTCGTTCAGACTAATCACATCAGAGAACTCTACTCATTTTTCGAAGTCGGAAGAAACATCATCGTCCTTACCATAATGTCAAGATAAGCTATGCCCATCCAGAAGGGCTGCAAATGATGCAAGAGTCTTTCTAACTCGGATCGAGTACTTCTCCTCTGCAATATTGGTGGTTCCTTCTCTTCGGTGTCTCTCTTTTTGAAAACTCTACCTAAGGATATGTTCTCTATCAGCCTTTTAGCATTTCAGGGCTTCGGGTGCCGAAGTTCCCCTGGCTGGATGTATCCAGGATGGTTTGATAGTCTAGTTTTAGTCCTCTATAGAGAGTGTTGATGAGTTAGGGTTCTGAGAATCCATGGTGCGGGAACGAAAGATGGTAGCTCTTTAACCTCGTCCAGACATTTTTAAAGGATTCATGGCTACCTTGATTGAATGTGGATATTTCTCTATGTGCTTCCTAGTATCTCTCATCGTCAAAGAATTGATTGATGAAAGCACTTCTAATATCTTCCCAACAAGTCAGAGATCCTGGTAGTAGCTGGTTCAGCCATCTCATGGCGTCACCTTCAAGGGAAAAATGAAAAAAGTTTGCATCGATTGAAATCGTCGTCCACCATGTCTTCTAGCATCTCGATGTGATCTTTTGGGTGTTTCAGTAGGAAAATCACTGAACTGATTTTTTCGCGCCATAACTAGGAAGTCAATATCAAGCTCAGAGCCTCCTGTATGGTTATCAGATAATTGAATTGCAGACCTATTGGAATATGTCCTGCTGGGTTTTAGGTATTCAAGCATTGACAATTCACGTTTTATTTCAGTCTTTGGAGATTTAGTGATTTGATCAGGGATTTCAGCCCTCTGATTATTAATGAGTTGGCTTGCTTCATTACTTTTATTGTTCATTGGTTCTATCAAGACTACTTTCTTATTATCAGAATCAGTAAAGGTGTACTTACCTGCTTCCGGCTGATCGGTATTGATCGATGTCAATGGAAGGGTGTCACCCAACAGTAGTGGACTAACGTCGATCGATTCCGGATGAGCTCCATCGTCATGAGGATTGGGGAAAGAAAATTTAGCAGACAATAAATTTAAAATCTAGACATATTCTAAACGATATCTAATGGCAATAAGAAAGAGTCCCTGGTAATAATGCCAAATTTGATGTGCTGTTTTATTTCAGTTTCAAATTAATCATATTTCCCACTTTTATTTGTGGATTGAATCCACAGAGACTCTAGGTTTGCAAAATAGACTTATTGCTTTCGAATTAAAGCTAGATGAATTATAATAATAATTTGATTTGGTTTGTGAAGATCAAATTAAGAGATTAGACTTAGGGGAAATTTTCAGGTAAGATTAGGTAATGCAGACTAATAGATTGCTAGGGTTTTAATTAAGTATCGTTCTCGAACTCAAACCTTAGGGTTTGGGAGATCGCTCTTGCGCATCTCAACTGAGTGTCGTTCGATGTCCGTAAGGTGGTATCGATCGACGCTCATTCCAAACAGTACTGGTTTCGCGGTTTGATGGGTTCTCTAAACTTCCAATTCAACTCTCGTTTGTTACCGGTTATTTAGATTGTTTAAGATAGGTTCATAGTTATAACCAAGCTCTCGCTTGCGCTATGTAACCCTTATTTCTAAGATTGAGGTGATTAAGTTCAACTTATCATTAAGAGCAACTTAAACAAAGAACTAAGAAGATTACCCTAACAATTCTATAAAATCAACAAGACATTACTACCATTGAATAACCCTAAATATAACAATGAATTACTCAGAAATAACAATAAATAACATGATTAAAGTCTGAATAAATTGCATAGAATAAACTGAATAAAAAGATAAGGACTTCAAGATCTTCTCTGTAATGATGATCAAATCTATCTCTCCAATGGATGTAACAAGGTGTTCCAACTGTAAACTTTAAAAATTGTGTGTAACTTAGAAGAAAAATCTCTCCTAGGTCTTCTAGGCTTCAGTTAAAAATAAGATAGAAAAATCTAATAAGTAGTCTAAATTTCGGCCAGGAACTTGTCTTGCAAATAATGGAACTTCAGGGTAAAACTTGTGATTTCTGAAGCCTTCGCTCATCTTGCAGTCGAATTGGCTGTCGATCGACGCAGAGTGTGTGATGTCGATCTATGGTTCACGCATAAACTGGATCCGACTCTGCATTTTTTGCCGAGCATCCTAAGTGCTCTAAAATGTCCCAAAAGCTCCAATTGCTTCCAATGAGTGCCTATACATGTAATACTCTAAAAAAATACCAAATATATATAAATGACTCTAAATCACTCTATATATCATGGGGAAAATAGGTAAAATCCCTGACATATCAATTAGAATCAAGAAGAAATTGACGAATCTCCAAATAGAGTAAAGTGGAATCACTTCGTTTGAAAGTAGGATAACTTCTTCATTATAAGTCCAATGATATTGATTAAACTTCAAGGTGATTCTCCACTGATTTATGAGTACAAATCAAGCTTCTTACATAGTAATTCATTCTTTTTTTAAATATAATCAAAAATAAATTGCCAAATTTCCAAACATGGTAAACTGGAATCACTTCGGTTGAAAGTGTGATAACTTCTTCATTATAACTCCGATGGTATTGATTCAACTTCTGGGTGATTGTCCACATCTTTATGAGTCCAAATAAGGCTTCTTAGGTTGTGATTCATTATTTTTTTATTACAATCTAGAAGAAATTGCAAATCTCCAAACAAGATAAACTGGAATCACATCCGTTGAAAGTGGGATAACATCTTCATCGTAACTCCTATGATATTGATTCAACTTCAGGGTGATTCTCCATTGATTTAACTCCAAATAATTTTTTTTACATCGTGATACATTATGATTTGAATACAATCAAGAAGAAATTTCCTAATGTCCAAACATGGTAAACTAAAATCACTTCGGTTGAAAGTCGGAT
This sequence comes from Moricandia moricandioides, assembly GCA_905132885.1. Lineage (NCBI taxonomy): Eukaryota > Viridiplantae > Streptophyta > Magnoliopsida > Brassicales > Brassicaceae > Moricandia > Moricandia moricandioides. The sequence continues at coordinate 25,874 of CAJHQQ010000375.1, forward strand.
AACTTCTTCATCATAACTCCTATATTGATTCAACTTCAGGGTGATCATTCACTGATTTATGAGTCCAAATAAAGATTCTTTACATCATGATTCATTCTGGTTTGATTAGAATCAAGAAGAAATTGTCAAATCGCCAAACAAAGTAAACTCAAATCACTTTGATTGAATGTGGGATAACTTCTTCATCATAACTCCTATGAAATTGATTAAACTTCAGGGTGATTCTCCACTTATTTATGACTCCAAATCAAGAATTACATCATGAATCATTCTGGTTTGATTAGAATCATGAAGAAATTGTCAATTCTCCAAACATGGTAAACTGGAATCACTTCAGTTGAAAGTGAGATAATTTCTTCATCATAACACCTATGATATTGGATCAACTTCAGGGTGATTTTCAACTAATTTATGGTCCAAATTAAACTTCTTGTATCGTGATTTATTCTGGTTTGATTAGAATCAAGAAGAAATTTCCAAATCTCAATACAGGGTAAAATGGAGTCACTTCAGTTGACAGTGGGATACCTTCTTCATCATAACTTCAATGATTTTCATTACACTTCAGGGTGATTCTCCACTGAAGTTTACAAATTAGATGTAATTTACCCTGTTTGGAAATTTGATAATTTCTTCTTGATTCTAATCAAACCAGCATGAATCACGATGTAAAAATCTTGATTTCAACTCATAAATCTGTTTAGATTCACCTTCAATTTTAGTCAATATCATAGGAGTTATGATGAACAAGTTATTCCATTTTCAGCTGAAGTAATTCAAGTTTACCATGTTTGGAAATTTGACAATTTCTTCTTAATTCTAATCAAACCAGAATTAATGACGATGTAAGAAGCTTGATTTGGACTCATAAATCAGTGAAGAATAACCCTGAAGTTGAATTAATATCATAGGAGTTATAATAAAGAAGTTATCCCACTTTGAACCAACTTGATTCCAGTTTATCTTGTTTGGAGATTTGGCCCTTTCTTCTTGATTCTAATCAAACCAGAATAAATCACGATGTAAGAAGCTTGATTTGGAGTAGTAAATAAGTGTAGAATAACCCTGAAGTTTAATCAATTTCATAGGAGTTATGATGAAGAAGTTATCCCACTTTGAACCGAAGTGATTCTAGTTTATCATGTTCGGAGATTTGACAATTTCTTTTTGATTCTAGTAAAACCATAATGAATGACGGTGTAAGAAGCTTTATTTGGACTCATAAATCAATGGAGAATCACTCTGAAGTTGAATCAATATCATAGGAGTTATCATTAAGAAATTATTTCACTTTCAACCGAAGTTATTCCAGTTTACCCTGTTTGGAGATTTAGCAATTTCTTCTTGATTCTAATAGAACCAGAATGTATCACGATGTAAGAATCTTGATTTGGACTCATAAATCTGTGGAGAATCACCCTGAAGTTGAATCAATATCATAAGAGGTATGATGAAGAAGTTATCGCACTTTCAACCGAAGTGATTCCAAATTACTATGTTTGGAGATTTGTAAATTTCTTCTTGTTTCTAATCAAACCAGAAGGAATCAAGATGTAAAAATCATTATTTGGACTCATAAATATGTGGAGAATTACCCTGAAGTTAAATCAATATCATAAGAGTTATGATGAAGAAGTTCTCCCACTTTCAATCGAAGTGATTCTAGTTTACCCTTTTCGGAGATTTGATAATTTCTTCTTGATTCTAATCAAACTAGAATGAATCACGATGTAAGAAACTTGATTTAGAATCATAAATCAGTGAAGAATCACCATGAAGTTGATTCAATATCAAAGGAGTTATGATGAAGAAGTTATCCAATTTTTCAACCGAAGTTATTCCAGTTTACCCTGTTTGGAGATTTAGTAATTTATTTTTGATTCTAATCAAACCAGAATTAATCACAATACAAAAAGTTTGATTTGGGCTCATAAATTAGTGGATAATCACCCTGTAGTTGATTAATATCATAGGAGTTATGATGAAGAAGTTATGATGAAGAAGTTATCCCAAAAGTGATTCCAGTTTACCCTGTTTGGAGATTAGAATCAAGAAGAAACTGCCAAATCTCCAAAGGGTAAACTGGAATTACTTCGGTTGAAAATGGGATAACTTCTTCATCATAACTCCTATGATATTTATTCAACTTCAGGTTGATTCTCCACTGAATTAAAATTTCAAATCAAGCTTCATACATCATGATTCATTCTGGTTTGATTAGAATCAAGATTCCAATTCTCGAAAACATGGTAAAGTGGAATCACTTCGGTTAAAAGTGGGATAACTTCATCATCATAACTCTTATGATATTGATTTAATTTGAGGGTAAATTATCCACTGATTTATGAGTCCAAATCAAGCTTCTTATATCATGATTCATTCTGGTTTGATTAGAATCAAAAAAAAATTGTCAAATTTCCAAACATAGTAAACTGGAATCACTTCGGTTGAAAGTGGGATAACTTTTTCATCATAACTCCTATGATATTGATTCAATTTCAGGGTGATTATCCACTTATTTATGAGTCCAAATCTAGATTATTACATCATGATTCATTCTGGTTTGATTAGAATCAAGAAGAAATTGTCAAATTTCCAAACATAGTAAACTGGAATTACTTCGGTTGAAAGTGGAATAACTTTTTCATAATAACTCCTATGATATTGATTCAACTTCAGGGTGATTCTCCACTTATTTATGAGTCCAAATAAAGCTTCTTACATTGTGATTCACTCTAGTTTGATTATAATCAAGAAAAAAATGTAAAATCTCCAAACAAGATAAACTGGAATCACTTCAGTTGAAAGTTATGATGAAGAAGTTATCTCACTTTCAACCGAAGTGATTCCATTTTACCATGTTTGGAGATTTAGCAGTTCTTTTTTTATTCTAATCAAACCAGAATGAATCACAATGTAAGTCACCGTAAACCTAAAAAAAAGAAACCAATGATTTATGAGTCCACTTTACGGTGATCCTCCACTGATTTATTAGTCCAAATCAAGCTTCTTATATCGTGATTTATTCTGGTTTGATTAGAATCAAGAAGAAATCGCCAAATATCCAAATGTGATAAACTGAAATCAGTTCGGTTGAAAGTGGGATAAGTTCTTGATCATAACTCCTATGTTATTTATTTAATTTCAGGGTGATCCTCCACAGATTTATGAGTCAAAATTAAGATATATAGCGAATTGATTCATGGGGCCCATATGAATACTTCTATCGCAAAACGCCAGAGTCTCCATCAGCAAATACTTCTATCGCAAAACTCAATAGCGCATAACATCAACTATCCCTTTAAAATGATTCAATCAAATACTTCACTAAGTCAATTATGGGAACAAACAGATGGTAATAAAATTAAAGCTATCCATCCACCTTTAAAGGATTTTAAAATAATTTTAAATCGGCAAATATTAGCAACATTTTTGAAAACATGAGCTAATAAAGAAGACAAAGAACCAAAATTCATACAAAACATTATATCAATATACGAACAGAATATTATCAAAGACAAATCTTATATACAATTTCTAAACAAATAGACAATATCGATAACAAACTAAATAATAATGAAAATAACAAATTAGAACAAAGTATTCAACATCCATTTTCATACACATCCTACACAATCTTTAAACCTATAACAAGACAAATTAAATTTCCAGAATATGAAATATTAAAATCAATCACGACTAGGTTAGAAAAACTAGATAACAACAAAGGAATCAACATAATAGACGAAAATGATAATGAATCTATTTGAATCTACTCTCAATCGGAAAACGATAATCAAGAAATAGATTGAATAAAAAATAAATTTAAAGACCATATTATCATAGACACTCTCCACGTGCCTTACTATTCTAAGAGCACCATAAATATACATTGTGATTTATGATTTATGGCAATATCTTAGGAGTTATGATGCACATTTAGACTCATAAACCATTTTAGAATCACCCTGAAGTTGAATCAATAGCATAGGGGTTATGATGAAGAAGTGATCCCTCTTTCAACCGAAGTGATTCTAGCTTATCATGTTTGAAGATTTTGCAATTTCTTCTTAATTTTAATCAAACCAGAATGAATCACGATGTAAGAAGATTGATTTTCACTCATACATCAGTTTAGAATTACAATGAAGTTGAATCAAAATCATAAAAGTTATGATGAAGATGTTATCTCACTTCAACCGAAGTGATTCCCGTTTACCCAGTTTAGAGATTTGAGAATTTCTTCTTGATTCTAATCAAACTATAATGAATCATGATGTAAGAAGCATGATTTGGACACATAAATCAGTGGGGAATCACCCTGAAGTTGATATTGGTTCTTACATTTTTATACATTGATATTTGTTTTTTATAATTATTGTTATATATTTTAGATGTGTCGTAATATAACTAATTGTATTTAAAATACCTCGACCGAATCAGGTAATATGGTTACTTTTTGTACAAGAAATTGTTAAATCTCCATACACGATAAACTGGAATCACTTCGGTTGAAAGTGGGATAACTTCTTCATCATAACTCCTATGCTATTGAGATTAAATACTTTTTGGATTTGCTCTATATAGATATTCTATAAACTTTAATTCGCTATATATATATATATTCTAAAAATCCCCATCCTCATATATATATATATATTAATTGAGAAGTTGAATCAATATCATAAGATTTATGATGAAGAAGTTATCTCACTTTCAACCGAAGTGATTCCCGTTTACCATGTTTAGAGATTTGACAAATCTTCTTGATTCTAATCAAACCATAATGAATCACGATGTAAGAATCATGATTTGGACTCATAAATCAGTGGAGAATCACGAGGAAGTTGAATCAACATCGTAGGAGTTATGATGAAGAAGATATCCGACTTTCAACCGAAATGATTCCAATTTACCCTTTTTAAAGATGAGGCAATTTCTTCTTGATTGTAATCAAACCAGAATGAATCACAAAAAAAACATGATTCAAAATGAAATAATTTCCACCCTAGTGAAATATTAAGTGACAATAAATGTAATACATTTATATTATTTTTTTTGTTATTATTTTATTCACAAAAACATATATTTTTAATTATGTTTCTTGCTACGTAATTTTCCACAAATTGAAACTAAAATAAAAAAATTAGTAAAAAAAACTAAACCGAACGTTTAATAAAAAAAATTCAATAATTTTTACATTTTTATTTTATAATTAGCACAAAGTTAATGTTGATTAACTAATAAATAATTTTTTGCGCTATTATTATGGTAATATAATTAATGATGCGATATATTTTTCAGGTAAACTGAGTGAAATATACAAAGACAATTAATGTATTAATATTAATGAAATTACTAAAATGATACTATATATTTTTTACAGCTATCGAGGTTTCTAAACAATTCTCATTCATAATATATAATCACTAGAGATTGATCTGTGAATCCGCGCGGAAATTGGCTTTTACATTTTTATACATTGATATTTGTTTTTCATAATTAGTGTCATATATTTTATATGTGTCGTAATATAACTAATTATATTTAAAAGACCTGGACCGAATCAGGTAATATAGTTATTTTTTTACAAGAAATTGTCAAATATCCATGCAGGATAAACTCGAATCACTTCGATTGAATGTGGGATAACTTCTTCATCATAATTCCTATGCTATTGAGATTAAATAATTTTTAGATTTGCTCTATATAGATATTCTATTAACTTTAATTCGCTATATATATATTCTAAAAATCCCCATCCTTATATATATATATATATTAATTGAGAAGTCACTTTAATGATTTCTATTGACGTGTCGTTCATAGAAGAGCTCTCCAATTAATTGTTATAATTTAATTGGTTAATAGTTTTTTATTTTTTATTATTTAATTGAATTTTGTAAAGGGAAGCTTGGAGTTATGATGAAGAAGTTATCTCACTTTCAATCGAAGTGATTCTAGTTTATCATGTTTGGAGATTTGGCAATTTCATCATGATTTTAATCAAAACCATAATGAATCACGATGTAAAAAAACTTTATATGGACTCATAAATCAGCTTAGAATCACCCTGAAGTTGAATCAATATCATAGAAGTTATGATAAAGAAGTTATCTCAGTTTCAACCAAAGTGATTCTAGTTTATCATGTTTAGAAATTTGGCAATTTCTAAACATGACCTGGACCGAATCAGGTAACATGGTTATTTTTTGTACAAGAAATTGTCAAATCTCCATACAAGATAAACTCGAATCACTTAGGTCAGTAGCGGCCCTGAGGGGAAGCGGCAGAAGCACTGGCGTCCGGCCCTAACCTTTATAAAAAATATTCGGCCTTAAGTTATGTAAGGTTTAGGTGGTGCAGTGGTTACGTATTGGTGTTACTTTCTTAGTAACCCGGTTCAAAACCCATGTAGGTGTTAATCTTTTTTTTTTAAAGTTATTTGCATAAAAGTCAGTAAAGTTATATTTCTTTAATGCTTTTCTGTAAGTAAGGAAATACAATATTTTTTTTATGACGAATTTAACAATAAATTTATTTTTCTTAGTTTAAACAAAAAGGTAATTATCCAATACTTAAAGTCTAAACCTAATTATTGTCATTAAACTTCTTCTTCTTCTTCCTAGTTCCTGAAACTAACTATTTTTTTTCCAGACATACTTATCTCTCTCTTATTCATTAATTTCTTCTGATTTGAAAAACTTCAATCATCATCAAGGTTTGTTAATTGTTAACCAAATATAATCATATTTAAGTGTTATTTTTATTCATTGTATCGTAGCTTTATATATGTTATACTTTTTTACAAATACTTTTTATGTAGTTCAATGTCTTCAAAGCGAATGAAAAATGAGATGGGAGGTGCAGAAAAAATAAGAAATAAGAAGAGACAAGAAGCACTAACAAATTCAATGGCTGGTTCCATGTTAAGGTATGTAAAAAAATCTAAACATTCTACACCTGATGAATCTGTAGAAGAAGAGATTAATAAACAAAGTGAAGAAGCTAGTGGGTCTGATCATGATCAAGCTGAAAACAGTGGTAAACATGGTAATGGACATGGGTTTGACAAGAATGAGAATGAAGACGATAACGAATATGGTGCTAGAGAGTATCAGATATATGGAGATATAAATGATCCTGGGAGTTGGGGAAAAGTTGATAAAAGAATGAGAGATTTTATGGTTGAAGGTCCAATGGCAAGACCTTCAATTGATTATCGCTTTCCAAGAGATAACTTAGGTAGATGTTTTTCTCATTCGTCTTATAGCAGAAAAATAAGGAATGGAGAGAAGCAAGATAGGAGGTGGTTACTTTACTAAAAGGTGAAAGACAATGTCTTTTGTTTTTGCTGTAAGTTATTTATGCAAGACAAACTTACAAATTTGTTGGCAACTACTGGGTCTGATGACTGGAGAAATGTTTCAAAACTGCTTAAGGAACATGAAAAAGGTCATAAGCATATCACATGTATGATTCAATGGATGGAGTTGGAAGAGAGATTACAGAAGAACCAGACAATTGATAAGCATGTTCAAGAAGAGATCAACAAGGAGAAAAAACACTGGAGAGATGTGTTGATGAGGATAATTGCATTGGTAAAAGGTCTTGCTAAACAAAATGTTGCATTTCGTGGAAGAAGTGATAAGATCCATGTAGATGGTAATGGGAATTTCTTGGGCATGATTGAAGTATTTGCAGATTTTGATCCAGTGATGAAAGAGCACATTCGACGGATTGAGAAACGTGAAACTCATTATCATTATCTCAGTCACAGGATTCAGAATGAGTTGATAGAGATGCTTGGGAGTGAGATCAAAGAAATGATCTTAAATAAGATTCAATATGCAAAGTATTTTTCAGTTATACTTGACACCACTCCTGATATCAGCCATCGGGAACAAATGTCCATGGTTATTCGATGTGTGGATATTTCTAAGACTTCTCCAAAGATTGAAGAATTTTTTTTGACATTCTTGGAAGTCAAAGATAAAACAGGAGAAGGGCTTTTTGACACCCTTCAAGATGCATTGCATAGTTTTGGGCTGAGTATAGATGACATTAGAGGGCAAGGTTATGATAATGGATCAAACATGATAGGGAGAGTTAAAGGAGTACAAAACAGGTTGCTTGAAATTAATCCTAGGGCTGTCTACACACCATGTGGTTGTCATAGTCTGAATCTTGTACTTTCTGATATCGCTTCCTCATCATCGATAGCAATATCATTTTTTGGAATTATTCAGCGCATCTATTGTTTGTTTGGTTCTTCAACAAACAACTGTGAGGTTTTTAGAGAGATTGTGAATGGTGTTACAGTAAAATCACTATCACAAGCTCGTTGGGAAAGCCGCATCAAAAGTGTTAAAGCAATACGATTTCAGGCTCCACAAATACGAGAGGCTTTGATTTATTTGGCTGAAAACAGTGTAAATCCAGGAACAAGAAGTGATGATGAGTCTCTTGCAATGAGTGAAATTTATGGGATTGGAAGCTTTGAGTTTTTGTTTGGAATGATTATTTGGTATGAGCTTTTGTTTGTTGTTAACAAAGTAAGCAAGATCCTACAGTCAGAAGATATGGATATTGATATTGCTATTGATCAAGTGAAAGGTCTTATTTCTTTTTTTAAAGACTATAGAGAAACAGGTTTCCAAGCAGGAAAACTAGAAGCTGAAAAGATTGCTACTGCTATGGAAATTGATCATGTATTCTCAATGAAAGCAAAACGGTTCATTAAAAAGAAGCAATACCATGATGAAGAGCCTAGAAAAGATGACGAAGATGTGATATTTACAGCAGAAGAAAACTTCAGAATCAATTACTTCATCAAAATTGTGGATCAGAGTTTGGTTTCTTTCGAAAAAAGATTTGATCAGCTCCAAAGTTATGAAAAAACTTTTGGATTTTTGTTTGATCTGAAGAAGCTGAAGTGGACAAATGATGATGAATTGATGGTTTCTTGTGTCAACCTTGAAGTTTTTCTCAAGCATGGTAATTGTTCTGATATTGATGGTAATGAATTATTTATGGAGTTGAAGCTTTTAAGAGGGAGTTTACCAACAAATATTCAGAAGGCGGCTGAGGTATTGGGTTTTCTTAAGAAGGTGGATACTTGTTATCCAAATACCTGGATTGCATATCGCATAATGATGACAATTCTTGTTTCAGTTGCATCGGCAGAAAGAAGCTTTTCGAAGTTAAAACTCATCAAATCTTATCTACGGTCGAGTATGTCACAAGAGAGATTAAATGGTCTGGCGATCATATCGATTGAAAGGAAGATGGCTAAAAATTTGGACTACACAAATTTGATGAATGAGTTCGCTAATAAAACTGCAAGAAGAATTATTTTTGAAAAATAATAGATTTTTATCTTTATATTTTTGTTTAAAACTGGATTTTTTTATATAAATGTTGAGCTTTTATTATACCAAAGGCAGCCTTTTTTTTTCTTTGCTTCTGGTCTTCTAAAACCCAAGACCGGCACTGCTTAGGTTGAAAGTGTGATAACTTCTTCATCATAATTCCTATACTATTGAGATTAAATACTTTTTAGATTTTCTCTATATAAATATTCTATTAACTTTAATTTGCTATATATATAATCTAAAAAACCCCATCCTCATATATATATATATATATATATATATATATATATTAATTGAGAAGTCATTTTAATGATTTATGTTGAGGTGTCGTTCATAGGAGAGCTCTCCAATTAGTTGTTATAATTTCATTAGTTGATATTTTTTTTGTTTTTTTATTATTTAATTGAATTTTTTAAAGGGAAGCTTGGAGTTATGATGAAGAAGTTATCTCACTTTCAACCGAAATGATTCTAGTTTATCCTCTTTGGAGATTTGAAAATTTCATCTTGATTTTAATCAAAAACAGAATGAATCACGATGTAAATAACTTTATTTGGACTCATAAATCAGTTTAGAATCACCCTGAAGTTGAATCAATATCATAGGAGTTTTGATAAAGAAGTTATCTCAGTTTCAACCGAAGTGATTCGAGTTTATCAGGTTTAGAAATTTGGCAATTTCCTTTTTATTTTAATCAAACCAGAATGAATCACGATGTAAGAAGATTGATTTGGACTCATAAATCAGTGTAGAATTACCATGAAGTTGAATCAATATCATAAGAGTTATGATGAAGAAGTTATCTCACTTTCAACCGAAGTAATTCCTATTTACCATGTTTAGAGATTTGACAATTTCTTCTTGATTCTAATCAAACCATAATGAATCACGATGCAAGAGTCCTGATTTGGACTCATAAATCAGTGGAGAAACACGAGGAAGTTGAATCAATATCGTAGGAGTTATGATGAAGAAGTTATTCGACTTTCAACCGAAGTGATTCCAGTTTACCCTTTTTAGAGATTAGGCAATTTCTTCTTGATTGTAATCAAACAAGAATGAATCACGAAAAAAACCTGATTCAAAATGAAATAATTTCCATCCTAGTGAAATATTAAGTGACAATAAATATAATACATTTCTATTATTTTTTTGTTATTATTTTATTCACAAAAACATATATTTTGAATTATGTTTCTTGCTACGTAATTTTCAACAAATTGAAACTAAAATAAAAAAATTAGTAAAAAAAAACTAAACCAAACATTTAATAAAAAATTCACTTATTTTACATTTTTATTTTATAATTAGCACAAAGTTAATGTTGATTAACTAATAAATAAATTTTTGCACTATTATTATGGTAATATAATTAATGATGTGATATATTGTTAAGGTAAACTGAGTGAAATATAGAAAGACAATTAATGTATTAATATGAATGAAATTACTAAAATGATACTATATATTTTTTTACTGCTATCGAGGTTTCTAAACAATTCTCATTCATAATATATATAATCACTAGAGATTGATCCGCGAATCCGCGCGGAAATTGGTTCTTACATTTTTATACATTGATATTTGTTTTTCATAATTAGTGTCATATATTTTATATGTGTCGTAATATAACTAATTGTATTTAAAGGACCTAGACCGAATCAGGTAATATGGTTACTTTTTGTACAAGACATTGTCAAATCTCCATGCAGGATAAACTCGAATCACTTCGATTGAAAGTGGGATAACTTCTTCATCATAATTTCTATGCTATTGAGATTAAATACCTTTTAGATTTGCTCTATATAGATATTCTATTAACTTTAATTCGCTATATATATATTCTATAAATCCCCATCCTTATATATATATTAATTGAGAAGTCGCTTTAATGATTTCTGCTGACGTGTCGTTCATAGGAGAGCTCTCCAATTAATTGTTATAATTTAATTGGTTGATAGTTTTTTATTTGTTTATTATTTAATTGAAGTTTTTAAAGGGAAGCTTGGAGTTATGATGAAGAAGTTATCTCACTTTCAACCGAAGTGATTCTAGTTTATCCTATTTAGAGATTTGGCAATTTCATCTTGATTTTAATCAAAACCAGAATGAATCACGATGTAAAAAACTTTATTTTGACTCATAAATCAGCTTAAAATCACCCTGAAGTTGAATCAATATCATAGAAGTTATGATAAAGAAGTTATCTCAGTTTCAACCGAAGTGATTCCAGTTTATCATGTTTAGAAATTTGGCATTTTCTAAACATGACCTGGATCGAATCAGGTAACATGGTTATTTTTTGTACAAGAGATTGTCAAATCTCCATACAGGATAAACTCGAATCACTTCGGTTGAAAGTGGGATAACTTCTTCATCATAATTCCTATGCTATTGAGATTAAATACTTTTTAGATTTTCTCTGTATAGATATTCTATTAACTTTAATTTTCTATATATATATTCTAAAAAAACCCCATCCTCATATATATATATATATATATATATATATATATTAATTGAGAAGTCATTTTAATGATTTATGTTGAGGTGTCGTTCATAGGAGAGCTCTCCAATTAGTTGTTATAATTTCATTAGTTGATAGTTTTTTGTTTTTTTATTATTTAATTGAAGTTTTTAAAGGGAAGCTTGGAGTTATGATGAAGAAGTTATCTCACTTTCAACCGAAATGATTCTAGTTTATCCTCTTTGGAGATTTGACAATTTCATCTTGATTTTAATCAAAAACAGAATGAATCAGGATGTAAAAAACTTTATTGGGACTCATAAATCAGTTTAGAATCACCCTGAAGTTGAATCAATATCATAGGAGTTATGATAAAGAAGTTATCTTAGTTTCAACCGAAGTGATTCTAGTTTATCATGTTTAGAAATTTGGCAATTTCTTTTTTATTTTAATCAAACCAGAATGAATCACGATGTAAGAATATTAACTTGGACTTATAAATAAGTGTAGAATTACCATGAAGTTGAATCAATATCATAAGAGTTATGATGAAGAAGTTATCTCACTTTCAACCGAAGTGATTCCCGTTTACCATGTTTAGAGATTTGACAATTTCTTCTGAATTCTAATCAAACCATAATGAATCACGATGTAAGAATTCTGATTTGGACTCATAAATCAGTGGAGAATCACGAGGAAATTGAATCAATATCGTAGGAGTTATGATGAAGAAGTTATCCGACTTTCAGCCGAAGTGATTCCAGTTTACCATGTTTGGAGATTAAGCAATTTTTTCTTGATTGTAATCAAACTAGAATGAATCACGAAAAAAACTTGATTCAAAATGTAATATTTTCCACCCTAGTGAAATATTAAGTGACAATAAATATAATACATTTTATTATTTTTATTTAGGTTATTATTTTATTCACAAAAACATATCTTTTGAATTATGTTTCTGGCTACGTAATTTTCAACCAATTGAAACAAAAATAAAAAAAATTAGTAAAACAAACTAAACCGAAGTTTAACCATATAAAAAATTCACTTATTTTATATTTTTGATTTTATAATTAGCACAAAGTTAATGTTGATTAACTAATAAATAAAATTTTTGCACTATTATTATGGTAATATAATTAATGATGTGATTTAAGGTAAGCTAAGTGAAATATAGAAAGACAATTAATGTATTTATATTAACAAAATTACTAAAATGACACTATATTTTTTATACTGCTATCTATATTTCCAAACAATTCTCATTCATAATATATAATCGCTAGAGATTGATTCGCGAATCAGCGCGGATATTTTTTTTTGAATCAAGAAATCCGTGTGGATATTGATTGTTACATTTCTATACAGTGATATTTATTTTTCATAATTAGTGTATATGTTTTAGATGTGTTGTAATATAACTAACGATATTTAAAAGACCTGAACTAAATTGGGTAATATGAGTCCTTGTGGTAAACCGGAATCAAGAAACCGATGTGGAACAAAAGATAAGATTAAAAACTTCCTTGTAGAGGACTACAACCTCTCTCTCTCTCTCTCTCTCTCTCTCTCTCTCTCTCTCTCTCTCTCTCTCTCTCTCTCTCTCTCTCTCTCTCTCTCTCTCTCTCTCTCTCTCTTAACAATTTATCTCCACTTTGAGAAAGTACCACATTCATCTGGATTCTGTTAATTTTGCGAATGCACAAGGTGTGTCGCATTTTACATGTTAGAATCAAACTTTTATATGAAAGCTTGGTTCTTAATGAATCTCTTATTGTTTAGGTTTTAGTTGGAGCTTTTTTCTCAGCCTGCTAAGATTTTTGAGACTTCTACGAAAATCAAGCTCATAACCGTACAGGTGAGCAAAAAAAACTCCTATCTACCGCTACAAGAACAATACTTCTTCTTTTCAGCAGGAAAGTCAACCACTGGAAACACACAGAAACCATGAGCGAGTTTAGTTGGGTGTTGTGCCAAGTGGAGAAAGAAAGGTGAGGCGTAAGCGAGTGAGATGGCTAATAGGAAATGAGTTTTGCTTCAGTTACAGGAAATGAAGTCTGCGCTAGAGGAGCTGAGGAAACACAATGGTGGTGTCTCTCGTCCATCTACATTTACACAAGAAAGGACCGTGTAAATAAAAAAAGATGGTGGTTCAGCTGGGTACGAGCCACCAGGCCATGCAGGATATGAGTGGCTTTGAGCCGTTATCCGTCCACTGCCGAGAGAGGGAGGTAGTCGCTGCTCTGTGAAACCAGCCTCACGCATTTCCCTCCTCTTTAGGAACCGCATGAGCCAAACCTTTGCTCAACACACACGGTTCACTCTCGGCTTGGACTGGGCAGCCCAGAACATGCCAACAACAGAACCGACCGGTGGGCCGAGCCAGTGTTCCACCATCTTATTGTCCCCACATGGGTCACAAGCCCTCGTTACAGAGCTCGACATACAGTCATTTATCTGAAGACTTATATAAATAACACAATTTTGAGTCAAGTAACCGATGTGGGACAAAAGACAAGTTTAGAGATTAGGACTACAGTCTCTCTCTTTTCTTCCAAACAATTTGTCTCCACTTTGAGCATCTGAATTCTGTTAATTTTCTAAATGCACAAGGTGTAATACATACGTGCATCGCAATTTACATTTTAGAATCAAACTTGTATACGGAAGCTTGGTTCTTTCTGAATCTGTTGTTCTTGGCTCCTTAGCCATTTTTTCTCAGCCTGTTACGATTTTTGAAGACTTCTACGAAAATCAAGCTCATAACCGTACAGGTGAGCAAAGAAACTCCATTCAAGCTATCTACCCTAAGCTGTTTCGGCATTTTCAGAAGATCACACCGACATGTTTCTGGAGAAGTCCATTAATTAAGGGAATTATCAATTCGAATGGACCTATAGAAAGCTGTGATAGACCATGTGGGATTCAGTAGATTACATGATGCAGTGTAGGAATGGATTTACCAAGGAGTTTTAGTTTTTCTTTATTTACTTTATTTTATGTTTTAGATAAACATTAGATTTTGTTAATACTAACGTGATTAGGATTAAGACTTGAGGATCTAAGATTAGATTCTAATCACTTAGGTCTTTTCATTGTAGTCTTGACTTGTAAGACTCACCTTTACTTCAATTTAATTCAAAGAGCTTTTCTTTTTATCTCTTGCTTTCGGCTAGAACTACGTTCTCAACTAATACAAGACATGTGATTTCGAGTGGGCATTCTTAGACTAAACGTTCGAATCCGCAACTCTATAGATCAGTTGGTATCAGAAACTTCCTGTTTTGATTTCTTAATCGAAACTCGATCATGGCACCATGGAAACCAACGACCGACGAGCATGATGAGATGCACCAACTATTGGATAATTTTCAGCTGGTCTTCACGAAGCATTACAAGCTGCAGTGGAGAATGCGTTAACTACAGTATTGAATGACCAACACGAAAGAAACCATGGCCGTAGGGAGCAACAATACAACGTCACACCACGGCAAAACGGAGCACAACGTGTTGATTCTGATGAAGATGAGCTGGCTGAAAATTTATTTGCAGCCCCGGTTCGTGATCAAAGGCGTGCGGAACGTCGCGACACCAACAAGAACGATACAATCAGAATAATCAACAATCTCGATGGGACGCAGGTTTTAACGTGCAAATTCTAGAGTTTGCAGGATCTTTGAACCCTGAGGATTTTGTTGATTGGCTTAATATGGTGGAAGAGATTCTCGAATTTAAACAGGTTCCTGATGCCATGAGAGTACCTCTCGTCGCAACCCGTTTTAAGAATCGTGCATCAGCTTGGTGGTGTCAATTGAAAGAATCTCGTCGTCGCTCGGGCAAAACACGGATTGATACGTGGGAAAAACTTAAAAAGCATATGCGTAGGAGTTTTCTTCCGTATAACTACGAACGTACGCTCTATAACAAACTTCAAAATTTGAGACAAGGTTCAAAAAGAGTGGACGACTACGCATCTGAGTTTTTCCACATGACGGCAAGAGCTAGTTTGGTTGAATCCGAAGAACAACTGGTGTCGCATTTTATTGGTGGAATTCGTAGCCAATTACAAAATGCCCTACAACAGTTCAACCCAACATCAGTTTCGGAAGCGCACCAGCGAGCCATTAGCATGGAGCAGCAGCTACGTGGTAACTGGACAACATCAAGTGCGTGTTCCCAATCAAATCAATTTTTTCCAAACACTTCAACCTCGGGACAAGTACTAGAGGAGCAAGGCGAGCGTGCAGATACTGATAAACCAGCAATCAGAGCGACTCCATAGCAGCTTCTCCACCTGCTCGGACAGGCGCGTTGTGTTGCTTTAACTGTGGAGAAAACGGTCATCGACAAACGGCTTGCCAAAAACAGAATCGACGGGGGTTACTGACTCAGGAAACTAATATCGAGGGAGACCCACGTTTCGATGAGTATGTCTCGGATCCTGAAGACGGTGATGATATAATTGCAGGTGATGTTGGTCATTAGTCTCAAATCCTGGTCATTCGCTGCAACTGTTTAGCACCACGAGGAACTACTGAATCGTGGCTTCGCACGACGCTTTTCCGATCAACTTGCACCATTAAAGAAAAGATATGTAAGCTTATTATCGATTATGGTAGTTGTACCAATGCAGTTTCAGAAGACGCAGTTCGCAAGTTAGGACTTTTGGCAACACAACATCCCAACCCATATCAGTTATCTTGGCTTAACGACTCGTCCGATGTTCGCGTATCTCAGCAAGTAATAGTCACGTTCTCCATTGGTTCGTATCAAGACGAAGTGCTCTGCGACGTTGTCCATATGGATGCATGTCACCTATTATTGGGACGCCTGTGGGAATACGATCGAGACGTTAGTCACAAAGGTAAAGCTAATACTTATAGATTTACTCATGGGGGACGTACGATCACACTACTGCCCTCTCCAGAGCAACCAGACACACGTCACAATCCAACTGCAACTCCGCCCAAGACAATTTCAGATACTAAATCTTTAGTGATTTTACAACGATCTGAATTTGAAGCACAAATACGTGACAACAACATCGACAACAACAAGGAAGTTTGGGCCTTAATAGCAACTCCGACAATGGCGACGTCATCAACACCACCTTCTTCGGGTTTCCTTCCCCTACTTACCGAATATGATGATGTCTTCCTTGTTTACTTACCTCCCGGCTTACCACCACTCCGAGACATTCAACACCACATATATTTGGTACCTAACGCTTCATTTCCAAATCGATCACATTACCGTATGAGTCCACAAGAGCACGAAGATCTACGACGTCAAGTAGAGGAACTGTTGCTCAAAGGACACGTGCGTGAGAGACTTAGCCCGACAGCATTACCAGCTTTATTAATCCCTAAAAAGGATGGCTCCTGGACAATGTGCGTTGACAGTCGTGCGATCAACAAAATTACGGTACAATATCGTTTTCCAATTCCTCGACTAGATGACTTGTTGGATCAGACCGGTCGGGCTTCTATATTCTCCAAATTGGACTTAAAGAGTAGATACCACCAAATCCGTATACAACCCGGTGATGAATGGAAAACAGGTTTCAAAACTCGGGAGGGACTTTTTGAATGGTTGGTCATGCCTTTTGGTTTGTCCAATGCACCAAGTACTTTTATGAGAGTTATGAACCCAGCGCGTTGGCCTTTTATTGGAAAATTTGTTGTGGTCTATTTTGATGATATTCTTATCTTCAGCAGTGACATGCCTAGTCATTTATCTCACTTGGAATCGGTTTTAATGGTCCTCCGACGAGAGCATCTCTTTGCAGCTAAACAAAAATGCGTTTTTGGCTCATCTCAGGTTCTATTTTTGGGCTATATTGTCTCTAGCAATGGTTTGGCAGTCGATCCCAGCAAAGTCGAGGCAATTAGATCTTGGCCTACACCAAAGACTATAAGTGAAGTTTGAAGCTTTCACGGACTTTCGTCCTTTTACCGTTGTTTTGTGTACCACTTTAGCAACACTACGGCACCACTAACGGATTGTTTACGAGGGACTTCGTTTCTTTGGACTGAAGAAGCAAACGCAGCATTTGAAAACATTAAAGAAAATCTTTGTTCCGCGCCAATATTAGCATTACATGATTTCTCGATGGCTTTCGAACTACACTGTGATGCGTGTAAGATGGGAATAGGATTGGTTCCCAGTCAGCAGGGTCGCCCTATTGCTTTCATCAGTGAAAAGATAGCGGGGTCACGGGCTCGGTACAACACTTACAATGTGGAATTTTATGCTATCGTGCAAACGATAAAACACTGGCGACATTATCTTTTCCATCAAGAATTTGTTCTATATACCGATCATGACGCATTGAAACATCTAATCAGCCAGGACAAGATTTCATCACGACATGCGTCTTGGATTGCTTTTTTCAACAGTTCACTTTCGTGATCAAAAATCAATCAGGGCGCACCAATAAAGTAGCTGATGCGCTAAGCCGGCGTCACTCACTGCTCGCAACATTGCATACGTCTGTACCGGGATTTTCTACTTTTGCAGACTTGTATCTTGATGATGTTTTCTTCGGCTCTATCTGGACTGACTTACAAGCCAATATTCCATCTGATTGCAAAATGTTCAATGGATTTGTGTTTCGTGACAATCGCCTATGAGTGCCAGATTGTAGTATGCGTCTTCAACTGATCACGGAATTGCACAATGAGGGCCACGTTGGGAGGGATCATACACTGCATCTTCTGACAGAATCCTATTTCTGGCCGACTTTTAGACAAGACATTGCTCGCTTTGTGGAACGGTGTTCGGTTTGTCAGCGATCAAGAGGACATGCTTCAAACAACGGACTGTATTTGCCACATCCCATTCCGACTCAACCATGGACTGATGTCAGTATGGATTTCGTGTTAGGTTTACCACGAACATAGAGGGGTCATGATTCTATTTTTGTGGTGGTGGATCGTTTTTCTAAAATGGCTCACTTTGTGGCTTGTAAGAAGACGACAGATGCAGTACAATGGCTATTTTGTTCTTTCGAGAAATCTACAGGCTCAATGGTCTCCGTTTGTCCATTGTTTCTGATAGAGATTCTCGCTTTCTCAGCCACTTTTGGTGATCATTGTGGCACCTTCTCCGTACCAGTTGGGATATGAGTTCAGCATATCATCCTCAATCTGATGGGCTAACGGAAGTTACTAACCAATCCTTGGGATACATGTTAAGATGTTTGGTTGGGGACAGTATAAAATCGTGGGACTCGGTGTTGTGTCAAGCCGAGTTTGCTCACAACCATGCTGTTAACAGGAGTACGAAGTTCAGTCCGTTTCGTGTGGTTTACGGCATCATTCCGCGTGGGCCTGTCGTTTTTGGTCTTACGCCCGATCAGTCTCGAGAGCATGGTCAAGCTATAGACTTTGTTTCCAACCTTGCTTTTGTTCATACACAGGTACATGACAATCTCCACGTCACTTCAGCAAAGTATAAAGATAGTGCCGATCGCCATAGGCGTGATGTGCAGTTTAAAGTTGGCGACTTGGTTTGGGCGATTCTCACTCGCGATCGCTTCCCACCGGGCGAATACAATAAGCTGAAGGCACGCAAGATTGGACCTCTTGAAGTTTTGGAGAAGATTAGTGAAAATGCATATCGTGTCAAGTTACCACCGCATATTCGTTCGTTAGATGTGTTCAATGTGAATCATTTGACTCCTCATTTGGCGTACGATGAGCTTGAAGATTCGAGGGCGAATCTTTCTCTACCCCGAGTGACCTGATGCAGCGTAGGAATGGATTTACTAAGGAGTTTTGGTTTTTCTTTATTTATGTTATTTTATGTTTTAGATAAACAATAGATTTTGTTAATACTAACGTGATTAGGATTAAAACTTGAGGATCTAAGATTAGATTCTAATCCTTAAGGACTTAGGTATTTTCATTGTAGTATAAATAAAGAGGTCTTGACTTGTAAGACTCACCTTTACTTCAATTTAATTCAAAGAACTTTGTTTTTTATCTCTTGCTTTCGGCTAGAACTACGTTCTCAACGAATACAAGACGTGTCATTTCGAGTGGGCATTCTTAGACTAAACGTTCGAATCCGTAACCCTATCGGTTACTACATCATTACAAGAAGACAAAGGAATTCCCCTAACAGTGACAACACGGTGGGGATTATGGCATGGGAGGCATTTCAACTGATTGCACTCTTAATCTTGTTAGGAAACTTGTGGACTGGAGCTTAAAAGTTGGTAAGAGCTCCTTACCTTTCGTGCTTTGCTCGGATCCTAAACTCAACAAAGGGCTTCTCTTTTACTAGTAGAAATCTTATCCTTCTCTCCGGTGGGATCCAAAACAGATTGTGGAAAATCTAAGGAACACGAGGAGATATCTCTTGAAAAATGTGGGGATAAGTTAATCTTAATACAGCACTCGTGCGGATGACTTCTTGAGGTGAGATTGTACCTTTTAGCACCACTCTTTAACACCTAACAATCAATCAGCTTTTCATATAATCAAAAATGTTTCAGTTTTTGGGAAGTCTTCTTAGTCGCTCAAAATCATTGACACCATTAGCTTCTTCATCTGTCTCCATTGCTTCCTTCTTTTTCTTCTTCTTCTTCATCACTTTCCTTGTCCTCATAAATCACGGGACCTGCATCTTCTTCTTCTTCTTCATCATCCAAGTCGTCCACAATCTACCATTAACACAATCAATGAAGAATCAGTAAGTCCATCTGTAGTATCCATGCAAAGCGACCTCATGCCCAAACTGATAAATGGAATCAAACACCAAATCTAATGCTACAAATTAAAATTAATATCTTATTCTTCTTCTTCATAAGCTAGCTGCGAGATTGATATTGACATTTGAGGGTAGAATGATGCAAACCTCAATCAGAAGTGAGAAGATGGTTCGGTTTCGATTTAGCCATTGTCGGAGATGGACGATGGAAGTCGGAAAGAGGAGGAGAGCCAATGCGGGTTTATTAGCTTCTTCTAGTCTCCACAACTTCATGTAGAAGCCGGAAAATCGAATTGATATAAACGATATAAATAAAGCGATGTTAAGAAAATATACGATTCAAAAGACGAGATGAAAACGTTTAGAAATATAGACCATGGAGTCGAGACGAATCTTTTTCCTTAACTCTTAATATTCGCTCCGTAGTGAGACGGACTTCTACGAATTAGAGCCTAGGATACAACCATGAAAGACGATTCACGCTTCATCCATGAACGTCCCTAATGAACTATAGATCTACGAAACACTCTCTACTAATGGACTTACGCTTGGGGATTTTAATTGCTGGTTTCGTTGTTGTGAAACGTTAAAAATGAAGAAGAGGAGTCGAGTTTATTTAAAGAGAACGAAGAGAGCCACTTCCCGCAACAGCTGCTGCACGTGGGCGAAAATCTCGCGGAGATCAAGGGAAGTTGAGTTGCGAGACTTTTCCCCAAGAATCTCTGATTTTTTTTTCTCGTTTAAATTCCTTATTGAGAGGATGAACTGCATGACATTTTTTTTTGTAGACAAATTACTTGTCGTTTAAAACAAAATGCATGTTGTTTTTGGGTATAAAATGGGCCAAAAACCTTAAGCTTAATTGGGCCCAAAAAGAACATCATGTAGTGCCCCTGGGGCCACATTTACCCAAGCCCAAGCCCACGCCGAGCCGGTCGGACTGTGGCGGCGGCACGCGCGTGGGGGGCCTCCTCTCTCTCCTAAGACTTTGAACAAAGACAAGGGTGGAAACATATATATATTGCCCATTTTTCTCCCTTTTAGTCGATGTGGGACTTTGAATTTTTTTTTTGTAACATTTGGGCTAGGCCCATTTCTTTTCACATTTTGCCATCATATTTGGCCCAACAATCCCCCACATTAATAGAAATGACTCTAAACATATGCAGACCAAATGCAGACTCGATAGACTCTAAATACTATATTTATTTTAATCCTGACTAGACTAGACAGACTTATCGAGAGGGTTTGCGAAAAAATCACTGTGTTTGATTTGGTGGCATTTTTAAGCCTTGAACCACTCATAGTTAATATCTGTCGAGTTTACTTTACTAGAAGGTAAACATGATGTCTTGAACAACCGGTGTTTTATGTAAACTAAGACAACATGTATAACGCAGCTTCATTTTCTCGTAGAACTTAGTTCTTTATTGTGTTCATTGTGGCCCTGAACTATTCCTGGTTTTCATGAGTGAACTTAGAGAATATAGCTTTGCATTCATTCTCCTAGAAATGCCCTCATTTCACACTCATTAGGTGATTGACCATGAAAAGTATTGAGTAATACTTCGCTTTATAAGCTATGGAATCATTAAAAGCATATGCTTATCCTTCTCACATTAGCACTTTTATCATCTTAGGAGTTGGGTAGAGATCATAATCTCAAAGTGCTTTTGGTAGATTTTGTTTGATTTTGTTTTCCCTTTGAACCTACGTCTTGGGATCTCCAGTCATAATAGGTAGGGTTGCAATCAAGCATCCTCATTCGTTATAGGCTTTAAACCCATTCCTTTTGATGATTTAGCAACAATATCTCGTGGCAAACCCTTAGTGAATGGATCTGCTAGGTTGTCAGCCGATTTGATATAATTTATTGTGATTACACCCTTTGAGATAAGTTGTTTAATGGTTTTATGTCATCTTCTAATATGACGAGATTTACCGTTGTAGAGATTATTTTGAGCTCGAGCTATAGCTGATTGACTATCGCAATGTATTCATATAGCTGGCACATGTTTCTCCCACATAGGAATATCTTCCAAAAAATTTCTAAGCCATTCAACTTCTTCTGCTGCTTTGTCTAAGGCTATAAACTCAGATTCCATGGCGGATCTGGCTAACACTGTTTGTTTGGTAGATTTCCATGATATTGTTGCCCCTCCTAGTGCAAAGACGTATCCACTTATGGATTTTGTGTTTTTAGAATCTGATATCCAGTTAGCATCACTATATCCTTCTAAAACTGCTGGTTCTTTACCATAGTGAAGCACCAACAGTTTTAGAAGGATATAGTGATGCTAACTGGATATCTTTCCAGTGTGTATGACCTGGATTACTTGTATATCGACTAAGTACGTTTACTGCATGTGCTAGATCTGGTCTAGTACAATTGGTCAAGTACATGAGACTTCCAATCATTCGTGCATACTCGTTTGTGAAACCGCTTCATCTGAATTCTTTATCAAGTGCATTTGGGGATCCAACAGAGTTTTGCCGTACTATTAGAGTAGTTTTTAAATCTCTCTAATATTGTTTGAGCATAATGATATTGGGTTAAGATAATTCTTTTTGAATTTCTTGTGATTTTAACCCCGAGAATTACATATGCTAATCCCATGTTCATCTCAAATTTACCTGTGAGCATGTTTTTTGTTTGATTGATGATATCTTTATTGCTTCCAATAATGAGCATATCATCTACATATAGACATAGCAAAACAGACGCATTTTTGGTATTTTTGTAGTATATGCATTTATCACATTCATTAATTTTGCAACCATTTGACATCATTACATTGTCAAATTTTTCATGCCATTGTTTAGGAGCTTGTTTAAGCCCATAAAGTAACTTTACAAGTCGGCATACTTTGTTTTCCTGACCAGGAATAACAAAACCCTCAGGTTGTTTCATGTAAATTTCTTCTTCTAAATCACCATTTAGAAATGCGGTTTTTACATCCATTTGATGGATTTCTAAATCTCTTAAGGCTGCGATTGCTATCATTAGCCTTATTGATGTTATTCTCGTTACTGGCGAATAAGTGTCAAAATAGTCAAGACCTTCTTTTTGTCAGAATCCTTGAACTACAAGCCTTGCATTGTGTAAACTGGGTGTTCCATCAGGGTTTAGCTTTCGTTTCATTATCAATCTATTCCCTAATGCTTTGCAGCCTGGTGTAAATTTGTTATATACCATGTATAATTTTGTATGATAGAATCAAATTCACTTTTGACGGCTTCGTTCCAAAACGGAGCGTCTGGTGAGGACATGGCTTCTGCCAAAGTTTTGGGATCATTTTGTACTAAAAATGCCATTAATAAATCTTCACCAAAAGATTTTTGCTTTTGAGTTCTTTTGCTTCTTCTAGGTTCATCTTTTACATTTTCTGAAATATCATTAACAAAAAATTTGACTTTTGACTCAGTTTCTGAAACATTGTGGTCGTCTCTTTCTTCTCGAGTTCGTTTTAAAACCTTGTTTTTCCTTGCAAGGAAAAATATTTTCGAAGAAAGATGCATTTCTTGATTCCATTACTGTATTTTCATGAATATCTGATATTTCAGATTTGTGTACCAGAAATCGATATGCACTACTATTATTTGCCTATCCGATGAAGATGTAATCCACTGTTTTAGGTTCAATAGTGACCTTCTTTGGTGGTGGTACCACAACTTTTGCTAAGCACCTCCACACTTTGGGATATTTATACGAAGGTAAATTACCTTTCCATAATTCATATGGACTTTTGCCAGTTACTTTGTGTGGAATTTTGTTGAGGATATAATTAGTGGTAAGCAACGCTTCCCCCCACATGTTCTGGGGTAACCCAAATTCTTGCAACATTGCATTCATCATCTCTTTTAGAGTTCGATTTTTGCGTTTAGCAACTCCATTAGATTCTGGTGAATAGGGAGTTTAGTTTGATGAATTATTCCATGTTCTTTACAAAATGCATTAAATGGACCATCATACTCGCCTCCTATGTCGCTTCTAACTATTTTAATAGTTGTCTTAAGCTGATTTTCTACCTCGAGTTTAAATTCTTTGAATTTTTCTAAGGTTTCATCTTTGCTATGTAATAAATATACATAACAATATTTTGTGCAGTCGTCAATGAAGGTCACAAAGTACTTTTTTTCATCTCTAGTTTGTATGTATTTTAAGTCACATAAATCTGTGTGAATTAAATCTAGAGGTTTGTTAATTCTTTCAACACGAGTTGAGGGCGTTTTTGTGAGCTTAGCATGTACGCATACTTCTCATTTTTGTTTACTTGTTTTGAATTTTGGGATTAAGTTTTGATTCATTAATCTTTGTATCGATTTGTAGTTTATATGGCCTAATATTTCATGTCATATATTAAAAGACTCAACCAAATAAGCAACTCGCTCTTTCTTATTCATTGAAACCTTTGGAGCTACAATTTTCTGAAGGACTGTCATTACATTCATTTTGACCAGTCCATCCTTAACATACCATTTTCCCAAATACATCTCATTCTTCCTAATCACGAGCTTGTCCGCCTCGAGAGTTGTGGCGAATCCATTCTTGCTGAGCAAGGTTTCTGAAACCAGGTTCTTCCTCATGTCAGGCACATGCTTCATATTCTGCAGAGTGACTTCACGTCCAGATGTCATCTTCAGAACCACCATGCCGCGACCTTCATCTTGGAGACTGCAGTGTTCCCCATGAACAGCTTCTCCTGAGTCTTGCTTTTATGGTAGGTGCTGAACATCGCCCTATCAGTGCAAATGTGGGTGGTGGCACCAGTGTCATACCACAATTCCTCAGGGTTATTGCTTTCAACCATGTTGACTTCAGTCACCACTACAACGAGATCTTCTTCAGTGAGATTCGCTTGAGCCTTCTCATCTCTGATCTTGCTGCGACACTCAGCAGTCTTGTGACCAACTTTGTGGCAGTAGTGGCATTTTCCCTTGAATTTCTCCACATTTTCCTTGATCTCAATGCCTTTCTTCTTGAAGTTTGGACCAGAAGCCTTCAAATTTGCAGCTGTTTTGGAAAGCTTTGCAGGAGATCGGGCAATTGCCTTTCCTTTACCTTTCATTTCAGCCACGTTGACACTATGCTCTTTAGCTTGGAGCAGCTTGTCATCATTTCGGTTAGTGGCTTCCATCTGAAGCCTCTGAATGAGATCTTCGAGTCCCATCTTCTTTTTTTATGCTTCAGGTAGTTCTTGAATTCTGCATAGCTTGGAGGAAGCTTTTGGATGAAGATGAGAGTTGTGAATGTCTCACAGATGGACATTCCTACAACAGCAATTTCATGGCAAATGAGCTGAAACGCTTCCACCTGATCCATGATGGGTTTTGAATCTACCATTTTGAAGTCATAGAATTTTGCAACCACATACTTCTGACAACCAGCGTCCTCACCTCTGTACTTCTTGTCCAGTGATCTCCATAACTCCTTCGACGTAGGAATCTCACAGTAGACTTGGTACAATGGGTCAATAAGGCGGCCCAAAATGTATCATTTGCAGATGAAGTCAGAATGCAACCAACTTTCAACACTTGCAAGAGTGTACACATCATCAATCTCGTAAGGGACAAGGGGCTTGTCCTCCTGGGTGAGTTTATCCAGCTTCATTGTTGTCAGGAAGAACATCATCTTCTTTTACCACGTTTTGAAGCCTTTGCCATCGAACTTGTCTGGCATTAATCCTTAACTGAAACTGAATAAGCTTGGTACAGTAGGAGGTGTTGGAACTACAACCGGAGCACTTATGGTTCCTTGAGTAGGACCCGTTTGATAAAGACCAGCACCGAACAGGCTACGGTGCGTGGTTTCATCAGCAACATTTCCCACTGGAAGGGTAGGTGTCATTGTTGCAGCGGTTGTTGTTGTTGCATCAGCAGTTGTCATGGTTGCATCACTTTGAACAGCGTTGAGTGGATTTTGCATATCAATGGTGGTGTCAATGGGGGTGTTGTTAAGATCCGTCATTTTTCTGTTGAGAAAACATGAAAGCGAATTAGACTCCAATCAACAAATAACATATTATTTCAAATAAATAATATTTTAAAATCGATTGTCATTTTTGGTGTTTTTAGTAGATCGCTTAAAGCGTTACAAACCACCAAATCATATCGATGTAAGTCTGAAAAACGTATTGCAACTCGCTTAAAAGCGTTCGCATAAACCGTTTGTGTAGACTTGTAGATTATTTCACAAATTCTCTTTAGAAAGCTATTGTGGAAACGAATCATTTTTATAACTTTTATTTGTATGATTCATGTAACCAACAGCGTTTCGCGATAGAGCTACAGAGCAGAACGCAAACTGTTTTCAGATAAACAAGAAACATTTGGCGGAAGTGCGTAAAGCAAATCTCAAGCACTGTTTCAATAGATAAAAAAATAAACGTTTTATAAATCCTTAAAATTGTTTTATAAAAAACGTATTAAGATCAATCCAATTAAAGCTTATATGTAATATAAGCAATTAAGAGTTAAGACTGTAGAAGCCAGAAAATCGAATCGATATAAACGATATAAATAAATTGATGTTAAGAAAATATACGATTCAAAAGACGAGATCCAAAAAAACGAGATGAAAACATTTAGAAATATAGACCATGGAGTCGAGACGAATCTATTTCCTTAACTCTTAATATTAGCTCCATAGTGAGACGGACTTGTACGAATTAGAGCCCATGATGCAACCATGAAAGATGATTCACGCTTCACTCATGAACGTCCCTAACGAACTATAAATCTACTAAGCACTCTATACTAATGGACTTACGCTTAGGGATTTTGATTGCTGGTTTCATTGTTGTGAAACGTTAAAAAATGAAGAAGAGGAGTCAGTTTATTTAAAGAGAACGAAGAGAGCCACTTCCCATAACAGCTGCTGCACGTGGGCGAAAATCTTGCGGAGATCGAGGGAAGTTAAGTTGTGAGACTTATTCCCCAAGAATCTCTGATTTTTTTTTCTCGTTTAAATTCCTTATTGAGTGGATGAACTGCATGACGTTTTTTTTTATTTTGTAGAAAAATTACTTGTCGTTTTAAAACGAAATGCATGTTGTTTTTGGGTATAAAATGGGCCAAAAACGTTAAGCTTAATTGAGCCCAAAAAGAACATCTTGTAGTGTCCCTGGGGCCACATTTACCCAAGCCCAAGCCCACGCCATGCCGAGCCGGCCGGACGGCAGCGGCGGCGCGCGTGGGGGGCCTCCTCTCTCTCCTAAGCCTTTGAACCAAGACAAGGGTGGGAACATATATATATATATATATTGCCCATTTTTCTTTCTTTTAATCGATGTGGGACTTTGAATTTTTTTTTTAACATTTGGGCTAGGCCCATTTCTTTTCACATTTTGCCATCATATTTGGCCCAACACTTCACACAAAAGCTACGGGTGTGGTCGGTTCAGATTGGGTGGGTTGAAGTGTTTTCCTCTATTGGACCGACATAACTCAATAGTTGGGGGCTGAGTTTATAGTGTGTAATATGCTCCCAATACATTGTTACAGGACAACGGTAGTATTGTCACATTTTTTCTCAATAAATAGACTTCTCCCCCCAAGAAAATTTTGAATTAAGTATTTCTAATAATAGATGGAAGCATGTCGTTTGAAATTGACACAGGCTAATCTATCTTATTAAAACAGGATCATCCTTATTTTTTACCCTTGATATACCCTGGAATATTACTTAAATTGCTACTGGACCTACTTTTTTTAAAAACTGATTATTTTATAATTGTATCTAATTATAATAGAAGTTAAACCACGTTGAATTATTCTACACTAATCAGTTATATTCCTCCTATAGAAAACAATTCAACATATAAATAGTTATCTTATCTTTATTCTTTCACGTTCTAAACATATAAACAAAATTTGCATAATCCTATTTTTATCTTCAAACCTCCATCGAAGCTGCAAATACAAGTGTCAAAACCATATTAGAAATTCAATATTACTTACAACAAAATGATATATAACAAGTAAAACTCTGAGAATCAACTTAAACTTCATGTTTACTATTGAAACAGTTGAATACATATGCAGTTATGAGTAAACATGTTATTGACCAAAAAAAGAATAAACATATTACGTGAATGATATACATAGCAAATCTGTAACGCCTCGCCCCGACCGCCCACAGCTAATGGGTCACCCACGCCCGCTCTCTTGGCCCGTGGGCCCCATCCCGATCCAACGGTCGGTGCGTTATTTTTTTCTGAGGCTCTAAATCATTGTTTACTGACCCTGCAATCACCACCCGACCTTTCCCCATGTTTTGGTCTCACTCGCACAGTATCGCGAATCACTTCCCGATAGGTCACTCAGTCTTTCACTACTCCAGCATAAGCACGCTTAACCCTGGAGTTCTAAACGAATGTGTGACGGAAAAGGTAAGTCAACTTTGGTGACATAGGTAGCCAAATCAATTCTCTTAAGCCTTTTCACATATACCAGAAATCGGGATGTTACAATTCACCCTCTCTCAAAGAACGCAACGTCCTCGTTGCGCCCCACAACAGGTCTCAAGACGCCTTTCGGGTCAGAACCGAGATGGCTAACCAGTTCTGATACCACTTGTAACGCCCCGACCGCCCACGGCTAATGGGCCCACCCACGCCCGCTCTCTCGGCCCGTGGGCCCCATCCCGATCCAACGTTCGGTGCGTTATTTTTTTTCGAGGCTCTAAATCATTGTTTACTGACCCTGCAATCACCACCCGACCTTTCCTCATGTTTTGGCCTCACTCGCACAGTATCGCGAATCACTTCCCGATAGGTCACCCATCCTTTCACTACTCCAGCATAAGCACGCTTAACCCTGGAGTTCTAAACGGATGTGTGACGGAAAAGGTAAGTCAACTCTGGTGACATAGGTAGGCAAATCAATTTTCTTAAGCCTTTTCACATATACCAGAAATCGGGATGTTACAAAATCATTCTCCTATTTTTAAGGGATAAACATATGGCACAGATCTCAAATTTAAATATATTTTTATTATTTTTACTTTTATTTGTTAGCTAATAAAACGGGGCATATCTTCTAACTATTTTCTGGTCAAACAAAGTACATTCCAAGAATCAAGTATATTATTCTCAACTCATTCAAATTTTTTTTTCTATCCCATAATCCCGTTAAAATCCACTCATATCTCGCCTATGCTATTGAGAAAATATATTAGTTATTATCATACCTCTGATAATATTCTTATCCCCTATACTCTAACAGAATCTGGTTATATATATCGTCTATCTTCGCCTCTAACAAAACACACTTCCTAAAAGCAAAAGTCACAGATTTTATCGCTGTAGAACATACCATTTATCATGGAACTCACTTCCCTGAAAGACATCAAACCATACAAGACAGAATGACGTGTACAAGTAAAGGTGCTCCATAATTGGAAGCAATTCACATCACTCGCAAGAGAAACATTGGAAATCATTTTGTCTGATGCACATGTAAGATTCACAAGTTAGCAATAATCTATTTTATTATTTTTTGTTCATTCTTAACTGATAGATATATCCTAAACTACTTTCTAAATCGTTCAACTAATCATTTTGAAGGGAACAAAAATTCATGCATCGTGCAAGAAGACATACTTTGATCAGTTGGCGAAGAAGGTACATGTTGGAATGTGGAGAAACATTGACAATTTCTGCCTCAGTATTGCACGTTCTTCCTACAGGTCTACCAATCATCAATACAGATGAATTTTATTCACGGAACTGAGATCACTCCGTCAACACTGCAAAACGATAGCATGTTTCTCAGTTTGGCTGATTTTGAGACTATTCAAAAGAGAAAACTCGATACAAACTTCTTAATTGGTATGTATGATAATTTAAATATTTTGTTTTATATTTCTATGTCAAACCTGACTTCAAATGATTTGTTGTATTTTTTTTAACTATCAGATGTTATTGGAGAAGTGTCAGAATTGGGAGCTCTAGAAACAGTTCAATGCTCGGGTAAAGAAAGAAAGAAAATTGAGTTCACTTTGACAGACCTTGCGTAAGTTAGACCATTGATTTGTTTCTTATATCATATCATTTTAATCATAGTTTGACATATAGATTTTTGACAGAAGTCGTTCCATTACTTGATGTCTATGGGGAAAGTTTGCTGATAGCATTCAAACTAATTGCCAAGCAATTGGTGAAGAGATGGTGATATGCCTCTTACGCTTTGTGAAAATTGGCACCTATAGAAGTAATCGTATTATCATGTATCATCATATACTATCATATATTTTATAAATAATTTATTAATGAGTTTGTATGTAATTTTTTTTATATCAGATGAAGTTCAAATTCATTTGATGCTTCTCAAATCTTTTTCAACCCACCAATAATGGAAACTGAGGCGTTTTTGAAAAGGTATCTTCCACTGTTTATAAAATGCAAAAGTTATTGTTTTGATTATTAACACAACATTATTTATTCAAAAATTTTAGGGATGTATCATCCAATGCTTTGAGATTGGTTTAATCTTAATAAGATAAACTTGAGAGAGAGATTCGACGCGGTCAATGGATGCAATTCCCACAGAGAGACATTGGAGAGCTTCTTCAATCAACTCAGGTTTAAGTTTTATACGCAAAATATTTAGTTACAGTTTTCTAAATGAGGCTATAATGTTGAAAAAAATGTAGATTGAGCAATGCAGAATCATTGCCACAATCTATGCAATTGACAAGGATTGAGGTTGGTACTATTTTGGATGCAAAACTTGCCAGAAATTTTTTTTCAAGATTGCAACAAATGTTCAAAAAGTTAATGGGAATGAGATAACAACTCATGTGTGGTGGTGTGAAAAGTGCAATGCTAAAGTCACTAAAGTGTTACCAAAGTACTACATTTGTTGATTTTGTAATTTGTTGTTAATATTTTTACTACTGAAGTTAATTATTTTTAATTATATACAAGGTTCAGGATTCATGTACTGGTAAAAGATGGTACTAGAGAAACTTTTTTAATGCTACTTGACTGGATTGCAAGCGGAATTGTTACTAAGAGTGCTATTGACTTGCTCAACGGTTCATTTAATGAGGTGATAACCAAGTATTATTCAAGTTCAATATACACTATCTTTTTAATTATTTTGATTCGTCACTATAATAATAGAAAGGTAAGACTTTTAACAAATAGTTCTTTTTACAGCTACAAGATATTGAGTCTTTTCCTGAGGCTATAACTACTTTGGTCGGAAAAACTTTCATGTTTGGAGTTTACATTGACAAAGAAAATGTTACTAGCAAGGGTGGAATTTATAAGGTTGGCAAAGTATGGCAAGACTTGAGTATGTTATTGACTGGTGGTAACACTTAATCATGTACTCAGTCTGATGTTGGAACTTCTAATTTAAGTGGTTCACAGGTATGGTTTAGTTTTTGTAGATTAATAGAATAGATTATCTCAATGTATATTAATCCAACATACTGATACATAAATCTTTTGTATAGGGTTCAATTTTACTTATGGAAAGTCAAGAAAATGAAGACATTGTAGTTACCCCTTCATCTAAACGCAAACAACAATCAAGTGAATGTGAAGCTGGCATAAGTTCTACAACAAAGAAGCAATGCACCAAAGTATTTGTGAAAAAAAAAGACCATCAAAGAGGAGTCAAGCTCCAAGAAAAGTGGCTCTATTTGTTTTCTGTTTTGATGCATGAGAATAAGTGCTACTTTGCACAATTATTTTATCTGTCTTAATTTTAGTTGTTTTCAATTGTTTTATTTATTCTTTTTCAACTTCCAATAATGTGATAATAAAAAAATTTAATATTCGAATTTGGTGATTCGTATATTTAATATATAGATTCAACATGAAAAATTGTAATTAGATTTTAAGCAGAAAAATATTTAAAGCCATACTCATTTTTTAATTGGATCTGTTGCCAACGTTTATAATAATATAACTAATAACTTATATAGCTGATTTAACGTTAACCATAGATATTTCCTTATATATAGGAAACTAAAACAAATTAAGTAATTAGTTAGCCAATAATAAATTAATTCATTTAAGTTGACCCACGTTCATAGAAAAGTTACCCTAACTCACTTTCAGCAAACAACGATGGATACCAAAATCTAAACCATGGAAAATTAACTTCTCCCATAATAGTTACCAAGACATCCAAACATAAAGAACAAAGAAGCCAATACAAAGAAGAGAAAAACAAATCATCAACCTATATTTCCAAGATCATTAGATTATCAATCGTCTGATGAAGACAAATCGAATATTGGCTTTAGATCAGTGCTGAGTGATGTTTCAAATTTAACTCCTACATTACCAAGTTCAGGGAGTAGTCATCATTTTACTCATCCATCAATTATCTTTACTTCGGGGAATCCAAATTATGTTACTTTTTCTTTACCCATTTTAAATTATTTTTTGTTAGTGGTTTTATGTTTTGTAGTCCCTGAATCATGGATTAGAGTTCATGTGTTGCATTCTATTTTGTTGTTTTTCACCTACAGACAAAGCTAAAGGAAAGCAGCCTAAATGTCCTAAAAGAATTCGAGATAATGGTATATTTTTGACAATTTAAAATTGATTACAGAAATTGTTAATATGTTGTTTTGACAACTGACATTGATCTTTCCATATATTTCGTGATGGTGAGGAGGTTATTATAACAATAAGGCTGCTCAGTTCTCAAACATCATGGCAAGAAGAAGCACATGTCTCAAAATCCAACCTAGAGATCTATTACCAGCCTTCTCCAAGTCAGAAAATGCCAAGCAACAAAATTCAAAAATGGTGTCCACAGCTCAACTTAGCGAGCCAGAGGAAGAAAATGACTTTGCAGCAGTTAACCACAATTTATATGGTATTCATAATCAGAGTATATATAAATTCATTCGCAAGCATTAATTTGATTAGATTTTTTATTTGTATACAGAGGAAGGTGAAGATTATAGTGATCAGAGTTATGATGTTAGTAGTGAAGATAGTGACTCATATGAAGTAGCATCTGCTAACACTGAAGGAAAGAATGATAAAAGTTATGTACCAGATGAGCAAAGATCTAGGATTTCGACTATGGCTGATATATTTAAAACAATGTTCCAAGATTTTGTTTCTCCAGTGAGTGAATCCAAATCAACCTTCCAGGAAGGTGAATCCTCATCTACTGTACATGAAGTGTCTAAGTTAAAAACTACAGATAACTGAAATGTTTTATTCATATTTGTAAATCAATATAACTGTTTAACTAGCTTAACCATCCAGATTTTCGACCTTTTTACAGAGTATTTAGATGAGGGCGATCCTAATTACATATGTGAATATTGTGGAGCGAAAATGTGGTATGGTGAACGCATTGAAAAGAAAAGAAAGATCAAGAAACCAAAATTTTCTTTGTGTTATGGTCTTGGTCAAGTTCAATTACCATTACTAAAAGAATCACCAGAGATCTTGAAAGATTGCTACATGGGGATGATGAGACCAGCAAATATTTTCGAGAAAATATCAGGCCTTTTAATATGGTATTTTCTTTTACATCTCTTAGGGGTAAAGTTGATAGATGTGTTCCCCAAGGATGTGGACCAAAGATGTTTCGACTTCAAGGGGAAAACTATCATTTGATGGGTAGTTTAAAACCACCGGTTGGAGAAGAAGCCAAGTTTTCTCAGCTTTACATTGTTGATACTGAAAACGAAATTGACAACAGAGCCTTGATTATAGGGTATTTTCTAAATTACTAAGGACTTTATCATAGCTTATGTTTGTATATTATTTGATTTTCTAAAGAAGTGAAGAAAGTAAATATCTTATTATAATTTGCAGGAAATACAAGAAAGTTGCTGATAAAGCTAAAAAGGAGAGTTTGAGAAAACAAGTCATTGAGAAAATAGTTGAGATGCTAAACGAAGTAAATCCATATGTGCATCAATTCCGTTCAGCAAGGGATACGTTCAATACAGACCCAGAAAATACTTTTCATATGTGGATTGTTAGCAGTCGAGAGAAAGACGGGAGGACATATGATACTCCTACTGCATCTGAATTTGCTGCATTAATTCCAGGGGATTTTAATTTGGAAATGGATAAAAGAGATATTATTCTGAAAGAGAAACAAACAAGATGGCTGAAACGGATAAGTGAAATACATCCTTCCTATCTAGCACTACAGTATCCTCTGATATTTACATATGGTGAAGATGGATTCAGACTTGGGATTAAAAAAAGAGCTACAGATGCTACAGCAAAACTGAAAAGGAAAAATATCAGTATGAGACAATGGTATGCATATAGGATTCAAGAAAGAGATGGGAAATGTCATACACTTCTGCACTCTAAAAGGCTATTACAGCAGGTTTTGGTCAATGCTTATACAACTATAGAATTTAACCGGTTGTGTTATCTAAGGATGAACAAAAAAAGTCTAAGATCATATAGCTTTGATTCTATTCAGCAGTCTGAAAATAATGGGAAAACAGATATGCATGAGCAAGGAAGCCGATATTTGTTACCAGCAACATTCGTTGTAGGACCAAGATACATGAAGAATATGTATTTGGATGCAATGGCGATGTGCAAATATTTTGGGTTCTCCGATCTGTTTATAACTTTCACATGCAATCCTAAATGGCCTGAAATCACCAGGTATGTTCAACCACGCAACCTCAGTCCTGACGACAGACCAGATATTTTATGCAGGATTTTTAAGTGTAAATTGGATTCTCTTATGAGTGATTTAACAGAAAATGAGCTACTTGGAAAGACAGTTGCATGTGAGTTTTCTAAATGGTTCTTTTGATCTGATATTTCCTGGTATAAACTGTGGTTACTAATGTCATTCTCATTTTATAATGCATCAATGTATACAGTTGAATTTCAAAAACGTGGTCTACCACATGTTCATATTCTGCTGTTCATGCATCCCAAATATAAATTTCCTAAACCAGATGACATTGACAAAATCATCTCAGCAAAAATACCAGATAAAGAAAAGGAACCAGAGTTGTTTGATGTGGTAAAGGATAAGATGATTCATGGTCCTTCATGCAGTAGGAGTTAACATGAATTCGCCATGCATGGAATATGGTAAATGTTCAAAGCTTTATCCTAAAGATTTTGTGGAAAAAACTTCTGTCAACATAGAAGGTTTTCCAGTTTATAGAAGGCGTGAACATATTGGTTGCTTTGTAGAGAAAAATGGCTTCAACTGCAATAACAGATATGTGATACCATATAACAAGAGATTATCTCTTCGTTTTCGAGTTCACATTAGTGTAATCAGATTGGTTCTATTAAATACTTATTCAAATACATTAATAAAGGCCAAGATCGTGTTACTGCTACTATTGAGCCACCAGAAAAAGGCGGAGCAAAACGAAAGGTTGTGAAAGATGGAGCTACTGATGTTGATAAAAAACGAGATTAAGAACTACTTCAACTGCAGGTAAATTTTGTTTGGTATTTTTTCAACTATTTTTGAATCTAAACGAGACCAGCTACTGCACTAATTTTTTTTTTTTTTAGATATGTCTCAGCATGTGAAGGGGCATGGAGGATTTTTAAGTTCCCTATTCACTATCGATCAATACCAGTAGAACAACTGCAGTTTCACCTACCAGGGAAGCAAATTATTATTTTCAAAGATGATGACACTTATGAAGAAGTTACCAGTCGCAAGCTTATTGAAAATACTATGTTCACGGGATGGTTTGAATTAAACAAGGCTAGTGTTGTTGCCAGAAAGCTCACTTTAGCAGAAATTCCAACAAAGTTCACTTGGAATAAAAAGGAGAAAAAGTTTCATGACAGAAAAAAAGGATTCAGTATTGGTAGGATAAATTATGCTCCAAGGAAGATTGAAGAAGCTTTCTATTTGCGCGTTTTGGTAAACATAGTTACAGGTCCAACATGTTTTGAGGACATTCGAACATATGAAAATGTTGTTTATTCTACGTATAAGAAGGCGTGTTTTGCAAGAGGCTTACTAGATGATGATCAAGAGTATATTGATGACATTGTGAGGATGACTTTCACAGAATCAGCAGCACATATGCGTCATGCTTTTATTGTAATGCTAATGTCTGGTAGTTTGTGACAGTCAGAAGTTGTTTGAGACAATACTTGGGAGTTTCTATGTGATGATATCGAGTATAAACGGAGAAAGCTACAAAACAGGCCAGGTTTAATATAACTCTATTTTATATCCTAACACATTCTGAAAGTAATATATTTGTCTAATTCACTTGCTGTTTTTTTGTAGATCTTTGTTTAAGTGACGATGAAAAAAAACAGTGTGCTCTTCTTGAGATTGAGAAGATATTAAAGAGTAATGGATTTTCTTTAGATCAATGGGATTTTATGCCAAAGCCAGCTCCAGATGTTAGTGTGAATGAGAATGTGTTGATTTTAGATGACCCGAGTTACGATAGGAACAAGCTGAAAGCCGATCATGACAAAGACATTGTTAAACTAACAGAGGAGCAAAGGAAGATTTATGAAGAGATTATTGATGCCGTCGTAAATAAAAAAGGAGGTGTGTTTTTTGTTTATGGATTTGGTGGAACTGGTAAAACCTTCTTGTGGAGATTGTTGTCTTCAGCTATCAGATACAAAGGAGAAATATGTTTGAACACTGCATCAAGTGGGATAGCTTCTCTATTGCTACAAGGAGAAAGAACAACACATTCTAGATTTGGAATACCAATAAACCCAGATGAGTTTTCAACTTGCACACTTATTCCAGGAAGTGATCAAGCTAATTTGGTGACAGCAGCATCTTTAATAATTTGGGATGAAGCACCAATGATGAGCAGGCACTGTTTTGAGTCTTTAGATAGGAGTATGAAAGACATTATAAGGAACAATGACAACAGGCCTTTTGCTGGAAAAGTAGTTGTATTTGGAGGTGATTTCAGACAAGTACTTCCTGTCATACATGGTGCTGGAAGAGCAGAAATTATATTGGATTCTCTTAATTCATGATATTTAGGGAAGCATGTCAAAGTGATGAATCTAACAAAGAATATGAGGCTACTTTCTGAAAACCTGTCTCCCGAAGAAGCAAAGGAATTAAAGGAATTCTCAGAGTGGAATTTAGATGTTGGAGATGGAAAGATTGGTGAAGACAATGATGGAGAAGCTGTAATCAATATTTCAGAGAAGTTTCTTATTACTGATGGAGATGATCCAATAGAATCAATTAGCAAGGCAGTTTATTGAGA
The DNA here is from genome assembly GCA_905132885.1 of Moricandia moricandioides. Classification (NCBI taxonomy): domain Eukaryota; kingdom Viridiplantae; phylum Streptophyta; class Magnoliopsida; order Brassicales; family Brassicaceae; genus Moricandia; species Moricandia moricandioides. The sequence goes on from CAJHQQ010000375.1 coordinate 63,627, forward strand.
TGTTGTTTCTTTACAACATAATAAAGAGCCAAAGTTTTTCCAAGAAAGGGCAATTCTATGTCCCACAAATGAAGATGTCAATATGATTAACCAACACATGTTGGATAAACTACCAGGTTATGCTATGTATATAGATCAGTTATTTGGCTATTCAAATTGTTTTCAAAAATTATTTGATATTTGAGTTTGAAACATGCAGGACAAGAAAGAATTTACTTAAGCTCTGACTCAATTTATGCTTTAGATAGATTCTCAGCTAATGACCAAGCTCTAACTCCCGATTTTTCAAACACCATCAAGGCTTCTGGTCTGCCAAATCACAGTCTTCGCTTGAAAGTTGTTTGTCCAGTGATGTTGCTTAAAAACATTGATCATACAAACGGATTGATGAATGGCACTAGACTCTAGATTACAGAGATGGATGATTTATTGGTAAAAGCTAAAGTGATTACAGGAGAAAAGGTAGGGAAAGGTGTGGTTATTCCTAGACTTTCTATAACACCTTCTGATAAGAAATTGCCTTTCAAAATGAGGAGGAGACAACTGCCTATTGCAGTTGCATTTGCTATTACAATTAATAAGAGTCAAGGTCAATCGCTATCTCATGTTGGTTTGTATCTACCAAGGGATGTATTCTCTCATGGACAACTATACGTGGATGTTTCCAGAGTTACATCTAAAAAGGGATTGAAGATTCTGGTTGTTGATGATCAAGGAAAGCCTAAGAGTGAGAGAAAGAATGTTGTTTTCAAAGAGATTTTTCAGAATCTCTAATTTTAATTTTTTAGTTTGATGTGTTTTTCTGATTTTTAACTTATCTCAATTATTTTCAAACAATGTAGTTCTTTTGCAAACATTACAAATTTTTCTTTTGTCTCTCTAATTCATTCATACAAGCAAAAGCATACATACAAGCAAACAACATTGTATGAATTTAACCTATATACAAGCACACAAAATAGCATACAAGTAAAAACATGAGGATTCATACACGCAAAAGCACACAACAGACATACCAGCAAACAACATTCGGGTTCCATTCCTAAATTCTAGGTGATAACAAAGTTCGGTTTAGTGACTTACATGTTATTCCAATGCTAAAGTTTGTTTCTGAATGCACTTTGTGTTCTTTTCAACAATGTCGTTTCTGAACTTATAATACTTATTCCAGCTGCTCCTGAAGAATAACACAAGAGTTCAATAAAAACACAATTGTAATATACTCACACTAGACTCACACAACAATACATTTTTTGATCTACTATGCTGAATTTCTTAAAATTTAAATTACTAACTAACTTATCTTAAATCTTTCTGATGCTCGGTCGCTCTTCTTTATATGATTATGTATTGTATGTATATCTTTTATTGACTGATAGGATCACATGCGGTGCTCTTCATAATGTGTTCATGTTTCAATGAAACAGTGTAAAGATTACCATCACAGAAGCAGGACAGTGACAGCCTCCATCACCATCCTTTGTAATCAAAGTATTTGAGTATCACGACTAATATTATGAAATAACACTTCATGTACACAACATAACCAAAGTATCTCAGAGAAAGACATGTATTCACATACCTTTAGTGAGTGTACTGTTGTTGTTTCATTTACTTCTATAAAGAGCTCATGAATAGTAAGGGATTTGATGCTGAACTTTACTGCAAACAATAAAAATAACATGAGAATAGAACCACATATTATGTCTTGGTCAAGAGGTCTATGTGATCTATGAACTGGTCAAGTACCACGTGAGTTTTCTGAATGAACACTTATTGGGATATAGAGAACACCATTTTCTCTAAGCAAAGAAAATCATAGACTCAAAAAAACATCCAAATCAGATAAGGAAACATTTGTAGTAAAAACTTTCACAAGGGCGTGAATATGATAGTTTAAGAGCATTTTTTGCAACAATTAAACTATTGATTGATAGACTTTACGTGTTCTCTTTTTTGACTATTGAATCCAAATGTCAACCGAACTTATGATTGATAGTACATTTGCATATTCTATTTCACAACAACACACATATACAAATAAATATCACCGACATGGTACTTTTGTATATTAATTCCTGATTTCTTCTTTATATTCTTATAAAGATCAACCATAAATTAATATATTTTATATAAATTAGATGTAGACTCAATACCAGCGCCAAGTTATATCACACTTAAAACACGTTAAAGTACTGTCCTTTCTTAAACCATACCCCTTTGAAAGAACGAATGTTCTTTTGTGAGGGTATATTTTTTGAACTTTAATTTTAATATGTAATCACGAAACAAAACCTAAAAATATGGAGCATGTTATTCTGTAAGAAACGCAAATATGAGTTCTTACCAATCATCAATACAATGTTACTACTCCAAACAAAGCTTTACCAAACGATGACTCAAACTAACTTTGATTTTGAACAAAAAAATTCTCAAATGAAAATTTTATATCGTTTAGCTTCGGCCTCACTTAGCTTTTTTATTATCATAATATATCTTAATCAACTAAAAAAAAATTAAAGTTAACTTATATATCGAAAATGAAGCTTTTCTGATTTAGTTTGAGTTCTATCGTTCACTGATGATAGAAACACATATCAAAAACAATTTCAGACAGCTAGACATAAATTATTTTTGTTATGTTTTGTCGTTTAAGTAGATCTGCACTATATCTTCCTTCCTTAAGTACATATGCGTTCTGACTTCCAGACTTATATAATAGCTCTATGAAGAATAGTTTCGCATATATCTATCATCAGAATAATTAGAAGAGCCCTCTAATCTGACACGCAAACGATTTTAAAAATGAATAATTTTAGATCTAAAAGATTTTAGCTCGGAAATAGTTTAGATGATTCAATATCTATACTTTAAGATGAAGGATAAAACGAAGATACACATACCTGAACAGATTGAAGTAGATTTTTACAGATTATTAGTGATTTTGAGACAGGATTTTTCGGTGGTAATAGAGAGAGAAACAAATATATTTTGTTTTGCTTTCCAGAAAAAGACACGACTGATCTATCGCAAAGAAAGAGTCCTCATTGTTTTGAAAATGGGCTTTGGGCCTTGAATATGACAGATTCTCATCCTATAAAAAGTTTGTTTCATTGTTATGGGCATTTTTCATTGTTAATTGGTTTTAATAAAAAACCCAAACAAGATCGATTAAGGTGGGTCAAAAGAATATCCGTAAAGAAAAAATATGTTATCCAACTTACTACCAAACAGATACAGAGACACTTCCGAGAAGAAATTAAACAAAAAATTAAAATCAGAAAAACACATCAAACTAAAAATCAGAAAAACACATGAAACTATATTGTCATCTAGATTTTTATTTTGAAAATAAAAATTCAATTAATTTTTTATCTTATTCATATCACTGTTTATTTATATAATCTAAGAAATTATAATTGTTATAATTAACAAAATTAAGAAAATTGATATGATAGGAATAAAGTTTATAATTAATGTCTAAAAAGCATGAAGCCCAAGTGTAAAGCTATACAACCTCAAAAATTTAATGTAACTAACAAAACTTATAATAAATTTAAAACTTTTAAAATAAAAATATACAAATTACAGAAAAAAATTAATTTAAAAATCAAATTTCTCAAAAAAAAATTAAAACAAAAAATATATCCGCCCTCGGGTCAAAATCTAGTTCTTCCTTACAATACCATCACGCAGGCCGCATGTCAGTGGCAATTTGGCAAGATTTGGGATTTTCTTTTTATGGTATTCATGTTTCTACTAGTATGTATTTGCATGTATATAAGAATCTTATATATACCTTAAAATGTTAGATAATATGTATCTATCCATAAGTCAAATAAGGAAAACAATATGTAAAGTAAAAAATCTATAAATTAATAATGTTGGGATAAGAGATTTATTAGTTAGAGTTATTAATTTATAAAAAAAATTCTTATTCATATTTTTCTATTTTATATTTCTTTTAAAATAAGAAAAAGATTTGATTTTAATTTATGTATATTATTTTTTTTAATTTGACATTTATATTTTTTTATTATATGTTTTATATAATTTAAATGTGGTTTTAGATATAATTTTACTAAATCTCATCAAAATATATTAAGTGTAAGGAAAATATAAAGATAATTCTATTGCGAATATGAAATAAAAAAAATTAATGTTAAGTTCATACTTATATAAAATATGTATACATATAAATTATTAACTTGTAATTTTAATGGGACAATATATTATATAAGATTTTCTAAAAAGTTATTATTTGATTGTTTTATTTATCTGTTTCATATTTTGAACATGCCCAAGGTGAAACCGAAGAAAATTATTAATTTATAAAGTTTCTACTGTATGTATATACATAAATGATAAGTGATCATAAATTTTGTTACTTTCACACTACTCAATCAGAAACATAATCTTTTTAAAAAATAAAGTAGAATAAAGAAACATAGTTTTGGAAACAAGACTAGACAATATTTTAGAATGCTGAAAGAAAATCCAAAATTTATTTATACGATTTGTTGTAATCTTTTTTCAAAGATATAAAAATACATGTAAAGCGTACCTATAGAACTTGTGTTGTAAATAAGTAAATTAGTTCAAATATGAGAATTAAATTTAACATCTATACGTATCCCAACTGATGTAAAATTAATATGAGATAACCCACATGACTTTCTATATTATTATTATCTTTGAATTTCTTTTTATTTTTGGTAAAAAAATTGAATTTATTTTATATATAGTAAAAAAATTCTTATTTTATTTTTAGTTGTGAATGAATGTATATATATATTAATTGAAGATCATTACAATCTTTGAGTACAATTACGTGTCATCATAAGATTAATTTTCTGAGTCCTTAAAAAAATAGGTGGATACATCTAAATATATATTATATTTTTATTAAATTAATAATCAAATTGATTAGTAATGCATAAAAAATATTCTCCATTTTTTCCTTAAATAAAAGCTACGGTATTACCTAATTAATATATATAACAATGATTTCTAATAATAAATATTTGATAATTGTTTTGTTTCTTTAATTTCAGGGTGAAAAATTAGTAAGGTAAGTGCATCAACAAGATCGAGAATATTAAAACCTTGGATAAATTTACATTTTGAACCTTTTGAAAAAAATCGCATACAAATAGCAATCAAGAAGTGTGAGTGGTCTGTTGATGCAAGACTTCTTGTGGATCCTTTTTGGTTGGAAGGACTTCCCATATGAAATGCGAGAAGCTATCAAGCAGTAGGCCGTTGTATCTGGTTTTCAATTTGGTTTTCAATTTCGAAATTATAAAATCATGTTCATCGTCATAGAGGTAGCTCACCATGTATTCAGATTATTTGATTTCATCAAAAGAAATTGACGGGCTTATACATGAATTAGAATCAAATATCATTACAAACACCCATATTTGAGGATTTTTCTTCAGAGTCCACAACATATGACACTAATAAAAAAGTTCTAGCTAAAAGCAAGCAAAATATATTCTAGTTAATCAATGACAACCATAAGAAGTACTTAACACTCATTTGGAAAAAGCTCAAAGGCAGTGATCCAATCAGAGGTGAATCTCAAATATTGTAAATTTGGAAAATCTACTGATAAAAAATTGGAGAACTACCAACCTTAAGTCCATCGATGTCAGTAGACCAAAAACCAGAACAGTAATGCTCATTCCAGTGTGCTAAAGTCGTCATCTTTTTACACTCATCTTTGTTCATCAACCAACTATATAATAAACAGACCTATAAGCATCCAAAGGAAAATCTAATAAAAATACACTTATCTATATGTTAGGAGCTTGCCTCTCTCTTTCTCTCATCTAACTCTTGAATCTCCATTTCAATCAGCCGCTTCAGAGTGTCACATCTCCTAGCAAGTTCCTGACTCGTGTGGGCTTTCAAAAACCAGTCAAATATGAACAAAGGTGACGTTGTGAATGCTTCTTATAGGTCATCCCAGTTCCTACTGTAAGCTCAAGAATTTGGAGTTTAACAGGTTGCTGCAGTGTGTTACACATGGAAAAATGATGTGTGACACATGCTTCCGAGAATATAAAGGAAACATGAAGATGTGATGATGTGGAATATTTCCATATGTTTGGTTGACGAAATATGCTTTAAATAAGCATTATTAGATCACAAATTGGAAGATTTGGTGATGCTAAAATATAGGAAATAATATATTAGAAAATAGGAAAATATTATTTAATATATACCTTGGTTTTTCCTAGAATTAAGTTAGGGCTTTGGACATAATAATTCTCACAGAAACACAAAATTTTTTTGGAGTTTCAGAAAGTGAGTGATTTGTAGACGTGATCAATAGGGGTTGGTTTACGCAAGTTGGGTGTGTTAGGAATCGATCCGTGTCGATTCGTGTAATTTGGATCAAGCAAGTCTGTAAGAGATTGAGTAATAGATTTCTAATGAAAGAGATACATGTTATTGGAGTTCCTTTGTGCCTTGTGTTTTCGCTGAATCTCGATTCTACAATTGTTATCAGAGCGGGACACCTAAACGAAGAAGGGTTCTTCGAACCAAGGTGAGATCTTGAGAAGAGAATGTGGAGATTTTGGAACAAAATATGTTGCTGCTCAATGATGTGAATTATGGGTATTGGAAAGTGAGAATGAGAACAAACTTACGTGGAACTGATGAAGATATCTGGACAGTTGTTCAAACAGGATGGGAAGAACCATGTGTGATGCTAGAAGATGGTTTGAAGACACCTAAACCAAAGACAAAGTGGACTGCAACAGAGAAAAAATTTTCAAAGTTTAATGCTAAAACATTGGATACAATCTTTAGTTCTGTAGATGGTAAGCAATTTGAGCAAATACAAAGATGTGAATAAGCTAAAGAAGCTTGGGATATATTACAAAACGCCTTTGAGGGTACTGCAAATGTTAGGAGGATAAGATTGGACTTGCTTGCATCACAGTTTGAAAACATAAAGATGATCGATGAAGAAAAGATAGGAGACTTCACTGCCAAGCTCAGCTCCATAGCCAATGAAGCATAAGTTTTAGGTAAAAATATGAAGATGCAAAATTGGTGAAAAAACTTTTGTGATGTTTACCTACTAAGCTTGCAGCACATAAAGCGGCGATAACTTTGACGATGAACACTGATGAACTGAAGTTTTCTGAGGCCGTAGGAATTTTAAAGGCTGAGGAGATGGAATTAGAATATAAGTTGTTAAAGCCTATTCAAAAATCAAGAGTTTCAGTTAAAGAAGACTTCCAAAGAGCTCCTAAACTTGAAGAATCTATTCACCTAATGATTCAGAAACTTGAAGAAACCATGAATCTTTGGTATAAGATGTCCAATGACACACTGCCTAGAGAAGAAGAAAGAGATAAAAGGCATGAAATGGTGTGCTTTAATTGTCATGGTATTGGACATGTCAAAAAGTGTGTCCATCATTCAAGAGAAAAGAAATCAAGTGTAATGGATGTAATGGTTATGGGCACACAAAGTCAAATTGTGTGAATACAAAGAAGATGAAGAAGAAGAGAAGTTACAGTGATAAAAAGCCAGAAAGAGAAGCATATGCTCTCAATTTCGTGGCTCTTCATGGAGTTTTGGGATCTGAAAAGGACATCACTGAAGGTGAATCTCGTACGTCGTGTGTGTCACACACCAATTCTGATGCGTCACACAGTGATACAGAAAGTGATTTAAATGCTGATCTTTTTGCTGAGTATCAGGTTCTCTTTGGTCAATTTGCTAAACTCAGTGAAGAACATATGCAGATGATCAAAGATAAAACAACGCTGAAAGCACAAGTGAACATTCTAAAGTCTGGAAACAGAAACAAATCAGAGACTAAGGTGTCAAAAGAAGAGAAAGAGTTTGATTTACATAGTTTACAAAAGACAATCTCTGAGCAGGACTACAATCTAAAAAGTGTGGAGACTAAATATGAGCAGACAAAACAACTACTAAATGAGGAACTCGAGAAAAGCCAGCTGCTACAAAGAGAACTTAGTGAAAACTACAAGAAAGTAAGAATGTTGAACACTGGATCAGCTACTCTGGATCATATCCTATCGGTTGGGCAGCCTCCAAAAATCAATTGGGGTTTAGGTTATAAAGGTACTACTTCACAAGATCAAGATCAAGATCATGACAAGGCTGATGGAATAAAGTTCATTAAATCTGTAGTAAAATCTAATGATAAACCGAAAGATACAGCACAACAAACTAGCATATCAGTAGCTGCAGAACCATCAAAATCAGTGTCAAAAATGAAGAAGAAGGTATATAATGGATGCTTGTTCAGTGGAAAGCAAGGTCGTCATAGAACTGGTGCTCAAATGGTTGATAAAAATGAAGGAATCAAGTTTGTAAAATTCTCAATCCCAATTGTTTCAGCTGAAAGAAAGGATGAAACTCAAGCAAACAGTGTGACTTCAAAGGTACAAGACATAAAAGTTGTTTCTAAGCGAAAGAATGGCTGTCACTTTTGTGATAAGATTGGACATAATGTTGCCTATTGTTATGCTCGTAGAAATCAGATTGAGCGAGCTTGGAGGATGAACCTTTGTTATGTGGAACCCAGAAGGTATGAAAAAATATGGATAGCTAAGAAGGATTTGTATCCTAAGTTTACGAAGGGTTTGTCACACAAGCATACCAATGTGTCATACACTTGGATTGGAAATCAATATGCTGAAGCTGAAGAACCATTTCGATGGATTTTTACTATAAGGCATTGAAAGTTTTGATGGTCCAAAAAGTATCATGCAGTTTTTCACAGCGTTTTTTACTCAAGCAGGGGGAGATGATACTTGATTCAGGGAGAGTTCAAGATAAATACTTTGATGAAGTGCATGATGTATATTGTACTTAAAGGTTCGTGAGCTTGAGTTGTAAAACTCAGTGAAAAAAAAGGAGAATGTAAGCTCAAGAATTTTGAGCTTAATAGGTTGCTGCAGTGGTGGAGTTCTGGTTCGTGTATGTGTGTTACACATAGAAAAATGATGTGTGACACATGCTTCTGAGAATATAAAGGAAACATGAAGATGTGATGATGTGAAATATTTCCATATGTTTGGTTACGAAATATGCATTAAATAAGTATTATTAGATCACAAATTGGAAGATTTGGTGATGCTAAAATATAGAAAATAATATATTAGATAATAGGAAAATATTATTTAATATATACCTTGGGTTTTCCTAGAATTAAGTTAGGGCTTTGGACATAATAATTCTCACAGAAACACAAAGGAGATTTTGGAGTTTCAGAAAGTGAGTGATTTGTAGATGTGATCAATAGGGGTTGGTTCACGCAAGTTGGGTGTGTTAGGAATCGATCCATGTCGAGTCGTGTAATTCGGATCAAGAAAGTCTGTAAGAGATTGTGTAATAGATTTCTAATAAAAGAGATACATGTTATTGGAGTGCCTTTGTGCCTTGTGTTTTCACTGAATCTCGATTCTACACCTACACCCAAGTTTGTTGCTCATTCAGATCTGTTTAAACCAACAAAATTTACCCAACAATCAAACACCATCACTAATACTAAAAGAAGAATATCCTTGATGCTAAAGCTGTCCAAGTCAACTAAAAAAACAACCAATAGAGAGGTTCAGTTTTGTCACGTCATCTTTATTAAGCATCAAGTTAAATTTCTTAAGTTACCGGGGGTTTCGTGTGTGCTAATATGTACACATTATCAACGCTAAGCGACTCATCAACTTTACTTGCTTTGTTCCAATCACAGAAACGCAGACGTTTATGTGATGCCGGTCTCCACCAATCTTTCTCTTTAAACCCCTTTCTTTGATACACTGATCCTTGCAAAATCTGACAATCTCTTCACTGTCTTCTTAACGTTCTCTTCAATCGTATTTCTTGACAAGAGATAGTTGAAATCATGTTTAACAAGACTAATCGATGACTAGAGGAATTGGTCGGGGGAAAAAATTCGAAGGATGCTGGGATGCTTGCGTCTATTGCGTCGTATGGAATTGGGCCGGTTCTTCTTCCCTAGCTTGAGCGAATCACTGTATGGTTCTGAGGACGACAAATAGGAAGAAGATGATAAAGCCATCATTGTTTCAGAAGTCAAAATATCTTGAAGGGTTTTGCTCAAATATGTAAGAACTTAAATATCTCTTGATTTGATCAACGTATTGTCTTTTCTACCATCATCTAACTTCTCGGGCTTAGGCAGCAAGACATGAGTGGTCCAATGTCTCAAAGCAGCTATTCAAAGAAGTCGTTGAGGTAAACATTGTTTAATTTGCTAGAAGGAAGAATCGTAAGAATGTTGTGGGCTACATATATAAACTTTAGAGTGCATTTGTTATGCTCTTTTACATTTCTTTTGGACTTAATTGTCTAAAATCATGTGTACTAAAAATCCCACAGGTGAAGGTTGGAAGAAGACTTGGTGATGCAGAGAATTATAACACGTCAAACAATGTTTGGACAGGTCAAACAATGGAATAGAAAATATGTGTAGAGACCAATATAATTGGGCCAGCAACGGTATGGTTCTTCACCTTAACAATATGAAGCTACATTATTTTTTTGGTCTCTAACATTCTGGATTTAAGCTTTGAAGCCAAGAAAAATAATACAAATGAAATTATTGTGACTGGTTTTCTTTTACCAATGCCAACCATACCAGAAGCTCAAGTGGAATTTGCTATTCTAGCGTACCATCTCCTTTTCAGAGTGATTTAAATGTCAAAGCAATAGCCTGAGCTACACCAACAAAAATAGAAGACTGAAGATTAATGAATTTGGATTTGCGATTAAAAACAAATTAGAAATCTGCTCCTATTTGGTACATTCCATTACATTTATTCAAAAATCTGCACTGGTGTCAATGCAGCACTCTCACTTCTCTGCTATTTTGTACATTCCATTACATTAACGCAGAAAGCTGCACTGGTGACAAATGCCTCACGGAGATTCCATTACACCCACGACTTGAATAAAACAGCAAGGACAAGAAATAAAGAAGGCGATCAGAAGTCACACATGCTCTTTTGGTAAGTTTACTTTGCGGCTGTTGAATGGTGAATCAAGGTATTATGTGATATTGATATTCTTACTGATTAACAAATGTTCTTGTATTTTCTTTCATAGGCTACTAATCATTTCACGGATATGCGGTGTCACCGTGCATGAAAGGTAATTCACGCTAGTTGTATGCGTCTGTGCTGTATATTATCTGGTTATTTATGTGGAGTAAAAACTCTTTATATTCCTTAGCTGGTGTCCTCAGGAGTTGGAAAACCAACATCTTATGCAACTCGAGCTGGTGATTTTGGATTTGGGCTTGAACAGCTAATGTGCAAAGTTTAGAACATTGCTTCTCTTCAGCTATGTGGAGACGAGCAAGCGAGTGCTATCAAAGTAAAAACCTTCAACAGAGATGGCAATTCATATCTCATTAGAAAGAAGAAGTCTGGTCAGAAGAAAAAAGTGATGATGAGATAATTAAATGTATCTGAATTTCCTACCAAGTCCTTTAAGGTTTCGGCTGTATCTTTTCTTCCATAAGCATATCAACAAAACCCGATGGCCATCGTCTAGCTCCCAGGAATAACGGAGGAGTTAGTTTCCAGCAACGTGGCTGTCACACATGTCGTTTGTTGATGACATAGATTAAGAGAGAAAGAATAGAATTTTCATGAATTATTCCTATGTTTTTCCTATTTTATGTTGCCTTAGTATCTCAGTTAGTTTAATGTTTAAAAATAAAAATTAAGTATATTAAGATTTAAGGATATATTCTTTTTAGTACTGTAAGATTATTTTTGGATTGGAGTCGAATTTATGAACTTTCATAAATAATTTATAAATAATTTTTAAACATCTATAAATGATTTAATAATTAAAATTTTAGTTTTTTTTTCAGAAATCTAAAGTATTTATAAAAATAGTTATCCTTTAAAGATAAATCTAAAAAGTGATATAAAATTTAGGGTAAAAGTTAAAATTAAAATTCTCCCAAAAATCATAACATACATTTCTTTCTCCAAAAATTCTAAAAAAAATGATGTCCATGTCTAAATGCCACTTCTAATGTTTTTTCCTTCATATTTTAGAAATTATTTTTTCAAAAGAAATTTTAGTTCATACACTATTATTCTTTGTATTTAATTAGCACACTGTTTATCCATAATTTTGTTTTAATTTTACAGAAGTCCGACACCAAATAAGATATAAAATTATTTATTATAATGTTATGAAAATTATATTGGAACAAATTTACAAAAACATCTACACATTCTAAAAAAATCAAAGTAAGGATAAATAATTTTCCTACATTTAAATTATTTTTCAATAACATAGTAATATCTAATAGTACGTTTAACATGCTTCCATTTAATATTATTTTATTAATTGATATTTTCACTATTTAATAATGCACTATTAAACAAATATTAAATCATTTCAGTTCTAAAACAGTTATCAATAATCATTTTTTTTTAAAAAAAAATCTAATAATAAAATTCAAGTGAATTATTGAAAAAATATTTTTTTTTTGTTCTGATGAGTTTACTTATATGAAATATTGATCCCTAAAATGTTTTAAATCATATATAGAAATAAAGTTTGCAAAATATATTAAAAGAAAAATAATTCAAACTACCTTCCTAATTTTACTGTGATAGTTAAGTTACTCTTTTTCATTTCATATATGACATTAATATAATTATGTGCAACAATAGATAAAATTTTAAAACTAAATTTCCTCATTTATACAAAAAAATATCATAAAATAAAAATAGTTAGTTGTAATTAATCAAATAAACACAATATTCTAAAATTAAGATGATAATTTACCTATAAGAAAATATGATCAAAATAATAAATTTAAAAGTATATTATCCGCGCGTAGCGCGGAATACGATCTAGTGATAGTAAAAATGAAACAAAATAGTGCTATAATTGATGAATGATTAAACGATGCTATAATTGCTAGTTAGTTTAATTTAATTATATCTAGAACATATATAATATTGAAGAGTGTATTTATTTTTAGTCACAACATGTTTTTAATAGGTCCAAATTTATAACATGCCAAGGTCATTTTTAAATATGACTCTAAATTAATAGATTAGATTTTGTACCATCTTGAGTTGTGATATATTAAAAATGCTTAAGAGAATTGATTTGACTATCTATGTCACCAAAGTTGACTTACCTTTTCCTTCACACGTTCGTTTAAAACTTCATGTTTAAGCGTGCTTGGGCTGGAGTAGTGAAAGGATGAGTGACCTATCGGGAAGTGATTCGCGAGACCGTTCGAGTGAGTCTAAAACACGGGAAAAGGTCGGGTGGTGATTGTAGGGTCAGTAAACAATGATTTCGAGCCTCAGAAAATTTACACACCGACCGTTGGAACGGGATGGGGCCCACGGGCCGAGAGAGCGGGCGTGGGTGGCTCATTAACTGTGGACGGTCGGGGAGTTACATATTCATTCTCTTAACATTTTCGGCAAAAAATATGATCAATAATGTGCTACATATGGTAGTCATCATAAAATGCCATCATCTTTGATAAATCCTTTGGATAGACAGGTTCTGATGATTTGTGATATTGTGGACTACTTGATTAGATCGGAGGTTTCATGCTATGTTCTGGTGATAGATTTTTGATCGGCAATGTCGGAGCATTTGTCGAAATCAGAGAACTGTAAGGATTCAAACGCGGCGTTGATGGTAGTTGAAGAGCGGGTGACTTCACTCAATTCACAAAGGCTCTACACGGAGCTAACACTATCCTGTCGAACCTGTTATACGTGATGCTTGCCCTGAATTCTCCTTCCTTCCCATCCACAACGTTCAATCTTTTCTAATCAGATTCTCATTATTTTCTTTTCTCACACTTTGATCTTCAATGTCTGATATCTTAGTTTTGTTGTTTGTCCTTCCCAAATCATCATCACAAGTTAGATGTTAATAAAAGTTACGCTGATACGCTTTCAGATTTTAGTGTGCTCACATGAAGTAAACCATCCTTGCATACATATATATATATATATGTGTGTATGAATGTCAAAACAAGGGTATAGAGAATAAATGTCCATTGTTAGTCTACTCACTAAACTCACTTATACGTATTTTCTTCTTTAAGAGACTATCACTGGTTTATCTTTGTAGAAGCTGGAATGTGTAAAGAAACTTGTTAAATGTGTTATTTTGCAGGGTTGGTTTGATATAGCTAGTGACATCATATGAGAATTTAACATATTAACAACACTTTCTTATACCTCAATTATTTTTGAATATTTTTTTAATAAAGATCTTAGCATATTTACTGTCATTTTTATCTTAAAGTTCTACCAAATCCCCACTAAACACATCCATCAAAATCCTCCAAATCCAATTAATTTCAACAAATTCCATCAAATCTGAATCCTCAAAATTTTAACAAATCCCCCCCTCTTAGTTCGGTTTGGTTTTGTTCCAAACCAAGAAACCGAGTTCCTTAATAGGATAAACCGGTTCCAACATATCGTCTGAAGATCTCTTTTCTATCGACAAAATCCAAAAGTCAGTCTCAACTTTTTTTTTTTTTTTAATTTTCTTCATCATCAGATTGTAGAATTATTAGGGGAAGCAAGTCTGGCAGGCAATCCCCAAGAATCTCCGTCTTGTTTCGCCAGGTACTCTTTCCCGGATAATAGTCTGATCGAAGTGTGTCTTTTCTTTCTCCAGGTAAGAAGTTGAATTAAGTGGATTAGATTCATTAATCAGCTTGACGAAGACGACCAAGAAATGGTATATATATAGATTTCTTCATCACCTATGGTTGTGTTGTTCTTTGATCTAACTTGTCTTTGATGATGATGACATGTGTTGTCTTTTTCTTCTACTGATAAGGCAACTTCGAAGAAAGTGATCACACGTGACGAGTGGGAGAAGAAACTAAACGCTGTCAAGCTTAGGAAAGAAGACATGAACACTCTCGTCATGAATTTTCTTGTCACGGAGGGTTATGTAGACGCTGCTGACAAGTTCCAAAAGGAGTCTGGAACCAAACGTATCCTTTCTTTTGTGTGAGTTTAGCAAAGTTTAAAGTCTCTTTCTTTTTTTCCTTTATGGAGAAACAGCAGAGATAGATCTTGCCACCATCACAGACCGGAATGGCTGTTAAAAAAGCTGTTCAAAACGGAAATGTCGAGGATGCTATTGAAAAAGTTAATGACTTGAACCCTGAGGTACACAACAATGCTTCTCTCTACTTCTTGTCTGAACAGTCAGTGAGATCAAAAACTGATCCTTTTTGGACTTTATGTGTGCAGATACTAGACACAAATCCGGAGCTCTTCTTTCATCTTCAGCAGCAAAGGTTGATAGAACTTATTCGACAAGGGAAGACTGACGAAGCCTTGGAGTTTGCTCAGGAGGAACTTGCACCACGTGGCGAAGAAAACGTAAGTCTCTCTGTATATAAAGATGGTGTTGGTACATGTGAAGCATCTATATATATAAAGATGGTGTTGGTGTTGGTGGCAGCAAGCGTTTCTGCAAGAATTAGAAAAAACAGTAGCGCTGCTTGTTTTTGAAGATGCAACTAACTGCCCTGTTAAAGAGCTTCTTGACATTTCCCACCGCCTTAAGACAGCAAGTGAAGTGAATGCAGCAATTCTTACAAGCCAGAGTCATGAAAAAGGTAAAACTCTTGAACATCATTTATTAAAGATTCAGATTTCTTCTCTTAGTAAGAAGAGCCTAACCCGCAAGACACAGCATCATTTAAGTCATTAACATTCAGATTCTTCACTAGCCACATGTATCATTCAAATTATGGTTGATGTTTGTGAACAAACAGATCCCAAACTTCCAAGCTTGCTGAAGATGCTGATTTGGGCTCAGAATCAACTGGATGAGAAAGCAGTGTATCCACACATCAATGATTTGTCTACTGGGCAGCTCGAAGACCCGTCAGAATAATTCCTCACCTCTTGGAAAACACTGCAAAAGTGAACAAATCAATGGTGCCCTTCTCTTCAATCTCCATAAGTCCTAAGATTCGTATGTTTTAGGCTTTCTGCTTTCCCTTTTTCTTATTGGACCTGGAATTGTTTAGGAGATGTGGGAAGGGAACATAAAGCTGTTTGTAGGCAATGAATTACTCTCTAGTCAAATGTTGTGATTGTCAACACACTCCCCGACTCATTGCATGTGCCCATTTGTTTTTGTTTTGAGGAACAAGAAAAATGGCTTAGCATTGGTATCTGAAAACAGAAACTCAAAATAGAAGAAACTGAACAAAGATTGAAACTTTCAAAGAGATTTCATTCATTCTTGCTTTTTTTAAGGTTCTGTTACATTGAGTATACTTTTTATACAAAGGATAGATAAACCCTAGTTTATAAGCCCTAGACAGGTGTCGACATCTTACTCTTTCGTCAGTGCCTGGAACCGATTTACGGTCTTGATTGTCCAGCACTTTTCCGTACTCAAAGGTGACTCTCTGTTTTTGTCTTCAAGCAGAGATGACCGTTGCTCTGTTTCCTTGACTTCTGAGTTGGGTTGAGGCATCTCGTGGCCCATTTCAGTGTTGATGGCCTTGGGCTTCCACTTACTACTAGACCCATTTACAGCCCCCCTCAAACTTGGTGTGGGTGGAGCCATGACACCAAGTTTGGTACGCAACCTTGCAAACGCATCTAAAGGCAGAGATTTAGTAAATATGTCTGCAATTTGCTAACCTGCAGGAATGTGCTTGACAACAATGGCTCCCAAAGCAACTCTTTCTCTCACGTAATGATAGTCAAGTTCAAAATGTTTTGAGCGACCGTGAGATTTTGGATTGGCAGTAAGGTACACCGAAGATAAATTATCACAATAGAGCTCAGGAGTTTGAAGAAGAGGAACACCAAGTTCTTTCAAAACAATACTCAACCACGTGATCTCAGAGGCAGCTTCAGAGAGAGACCTATATTCAGCTTCGGTGGAACTCCGAGAAACAGTCGGTTGCTTCTTGGAAGACCACGATATGATGTTACTGCCAAGGAACAAACACTGACCTCCAATCGACCTTCTTGTTGTTTTGCAATTTCCCCAATCACTGTCACTAAACGCAGTCAATGTACAATCAGTGTTGCTGTTGAATGTAATCCCCATAGTAATTGTTCCCTTGATATACCGAAGGATACGTTTCAAGTGATTGAAATCGGAGACGGTAGGAGCATGCATCTTTTGGCATACGTAGTTAACAGCATATTGAATGTCAGGCCGTGTGAGTGTCAAGTACTGTAGCTTACCAGCCAAACTGCGAAAATATGTTGGATTCGAGAAGTTCTCTTCTTTGTGTTTATCATCCCTGCCTCTATCCAGTAGTAAGGGAAGTGGAGTTGGCATGGCTGAGCAGTCTTTCATTGCAGCAATAACAAGCAAATCTTCTGCATATTTCTGCTGAGAAAGAAACACTCCATTGTCATGATACTGAGCCTGAATTCCTAGAAAATATTGCAGCTTTCCCAAGTCCTTCATTCGAAATTGCTTATGCAGCTCTGCTAACAAGTACGTCAACTTCTCGGAACTATTACCAGTGATCAACATATCGTCAACGTATAACAGGAGAAATATTGTTGCCTTGTCATGAGTGTAGATAAACAAGGATGGATCCTTCTTGCTGCATACAAAACCAAACTCCAATAGGAAAGTGCTAAATTTATCAAACCATGCTCTGGGAGATTGTTTGAGGCCATAGATGGATTTGTGAAGAAGACAAACATGATCAGGCTTAGCGGAATCCACAAATCCGGCTGGTTGCTTCATATACACTGTCTCAGAGAGGTCTCCATGCAGAAACGCATTTTTAACATCCATTTGCTTGATTTCCCATTTCATTATGGTAGCAATATGAAGGACTGTCCTGACTGTAGGTGTCCGTACGACAGGACTGAATGTTTCAAAGTAGTCTAGACCCTCTTCTTGGTTATTTCCTTTTGCTACGAGGCGAGATTTGAGCTTGTCTAGTGTCCCATCTGAGTTAAGTTTGGTTCTGTGAACCCATTTATTTCCAAGAACACGCATATCACGAGTTCTGGGCACGAGTGACCAAGTTCCAGCTTCAATACAATTTTCAAATTCTTCAGTCATTGCAGCATTCCAACCTGAATGTTTTAAAGCTGCAGACACTGTTTTTGGTTCAGGAATTTCAACCTTGTGTGTGAGCAAGACATATCTGGGATTCGGTTTTGTAATTCCCAGCTTTGCTCTAGTTACCATTGGATGAAGATTTTGTCTTGTTGCTTGAATAACTGGATTTGAGACTGAACCTGTAACATAACCTGTAGCGACTGTCCTAGACACAGAAGACTGAGCGCTGTCGCCTATAGAACCAGGATCTAAGCCTGCCGTACGCCCAGTACACTCAGTTTCTGTGCTAGTAGTCACTGTTGGTTGCACATGAAGTTGTTGAGGAGAAGATGAAGGCATAGATGACTGCTCAGTGAGATGATGCCGTGGGGAAAGATGTTGTACAGTGTCCTCACTTTGAGATACCATAGAAAATGTGTTACGTGAAGGAGGTATAGTCCTCAGATTTGAAGTAGTAAGAGGAGGAAAGTCATTGGCACTGAGGTAAGAGGGCACTGCTTGAGGTATAGGAACCACCGATGTCTGAGATTGTGATGGTTGTAAAATTTCAGGATCAGCAGAGGCTTGTGGTGGTGGAGCCACTTGTGGAGAGACAAACGTCTTTTGCCACGCATCAAGCAAAGGTGTGTTACAAACAGGGTGTAAAGACGCATAGGTAGCTTGAAACGGGAAGACACTCTCGTCAAAGATAACGTGACGACTTATATAAACTCGGCCTGTTGGTGGGAAGAGACATCTGTATCCTCTGTGTTTTTCACTATATCCGAGGAACACACAGTGTAAAGAGCGAGGATCGAACTTGTTTGAGGCATAGTCACGAAGAGTGGGAAAGCAAGCACACCCGAAAGTCCTGAGAGAAGAGTAATCTGGTGGTTTTCCGTTGAGACATTCAAACGGTGACTTATGATCAGGTAAAGGTGAAGCTGGAAGCAGATTAATAAGGAAGTTAGCTGTGAAGAATGCTTCAACCCAAAATCTGAGAGGCGTTTTACTCTGAAACAGCATTGCAAGACCCAGTTCAGTCACATGTCGATGCTTACGTTCAGCTATACCGTTTTGTTGAGGGGTATGGGGACATGAGATGTACTGTTGAATCCCTTGCTGTTGAAGATGAGTTAAGAATTGTTTACTAATAAACTCACCCCCACCATCACTCTGAAAAATACCAATTTTGGTGTTGAACTTGTTTTCAACCAGACTTTGAAAGATAAGAAAGGTTGAATAGAAATCTGACTTAAGTTTGAGTGGAAATAGCCAACTGAACCTCGAGTAATTGTCAACAAAAACGACATAGTATCGAAATCCCTGAACATAAACTACAGGTGAAGGACCCCATAAGTCACAGTGTATTCTCTCTAGAGGCCTTGTAGCTACAAAACTAGAAGGCGAAAATGGAAGTCTCTGACTCTTGCTGAGTTGACAGGCTTCACATAATGTCTTGACCGACTTATTTACTGAAATAAGCTTGCTGGATAAAAGATGTTGAAGAATGCTTGAATGAGGATGCCCAAGTCGTCGATGCCAGACTTCATCACTAGCTGACTTTTGGCGAGAAGCATAGAAGGACTTGAAGTTTGGCTCCTCCAGCATATAAAGACCATCACTGTGTGTTCCCATGACTAACAACCTCTTTGTTTCCTTATCATTTATGCGCACCATATCACAGTCAAATTCAAAACAACAAGGATAATCTCGTGTAAGCTTTGAGACAGATAAAAGAGATTTTGTAATATCTGGACAAACCAACACATCTTTAAGAGGTAGTTTACCTGAGGTTGAAGCTATGGAAGCAGACCCAGTATGGGTGATTGGAAGAAAGCTTGAGTCGCCTACCATCACTGAGTCAGTGCCTTTATATGGCTGAGCATTCTAAACATTTGCAGTAGAATTTGTGACATGAGCTGAAGCACCAGAGTCAGCATACCAGTCATGACCCGATTGTTCTGTCACATCCGTAATACGCATGGCAGCCAGTGCTGTAGGGAGGTCCTCATGTTGATAGCTATTGTTGAAGCGGTGCCAGCACTTCAGAGCCGGATGACCCATCTTACCACAAATCTGACATATCACACTGTTGTTACCACCATAAGCATTGGGAGATGGGGAGATTTGTTGATGAAAACCTCTTCCTTGTGTGGAGAATGAACCTCGTCCTCTGTTACCACGACCATAAGTGTTTCGGCGATTACTGTAGTTTCCAGAAGGCCCTGAAGTCTGAACTGTATGAAAAGCAACGTGAGGAGAAATTGTTGTCTCAGACACATAACTTTGAAGTCTATCATCATAACCAGTTAACTTGGGAATGACATCTTCAAACGTTGGGACAGGTACATTATCAAGAGTAGCTTCAATACTGGTTTTAATAGGTTCATACTCACGACCTAGACCATGCAAAGCAGCAAAAATTTTCATCTTTTCACTAACCGGATGACCAACAGAGGATAACTGATCACAGAGAGTCTTGACTTCCTTCAAATAATCACCCATCGATTTTGCAGCCTTGGTCATGGTCTGAAGCTTGCGTTGAAGTTCAAACAACCTTGAAGAGGAGACTCGAGAGAAATGTCTTGCCAGGGTAGCCCAAACATCTGCAGAGGTTTGGCAACTCACTGTGACGCTGAGGATTTCGTCGGAGAAAGAACCAAGAAGCCACGCCTTGATGATATTGTCAACACGACACCAGGTGTGAAAATCAGGATTTTGGACTTCTGTTGAAGTGTTGTTGATACCTGGAACCGTAAGATGTGTGGCTGGTGGTGGAAGTTCGCCGGTGACGAAACCCAGAAACCCTTGACCAGACAAAAAAGACTCAAACTGTAGTTTCCATGGTGAGTATGTTCGGTCGGTGAGCTTGACCGTAACACAGTTGGTGATGTTGAGCGCTGGGATGGTGAGAGCCAGAGATTCCATGGATTTATGTTCCTGAAGCTCTGATACCATGAAAACAGAAACTCAAAATAGAAGAAACTGAACAAAGATTGAAACTTTCAAAGAGATTTCATTCATTCTTGCTTTTTTTAAGGTTCTGTTACATTGAGTATACTTTTTATACAAAGGATAGATAAACCCTAGTTTATAAGCCCTAGACAGGTGTCGACATCTTACTCTTTCGTCAGTGCCTGGAACCGATTTACGGTCTTGATTGTCCAGCACTTTTCCGTACTCAAAGGTGACTCTCTGTTTTTGTCTTCAAGCAGAGATGACCGTTGCTCTGTTTCCTTGACTTCTGAGTTGGGTTGAGGCATCTCGTGGCCCATTTCAGTGTTGATGGCCTTGGGCTTCCACTTACTACTAGACCCATTTACAGTATCTAGAGAATCTCTACTCTTCTCACCAAAGCCTTTAAACCTAACTATTTACGATTTTGCTTACTACTCAAGAGCACCCCCCATGGTCTTCTTCCTAACAAAGGTAGCCATGGAACGTGAATTTAGGAAATTAGGGCTTCAAAGATAAGATGAGCTATAGGTATAATTGGTAGATTGTTCCACATCCTCATGTCTATCAAGGGTATATAAACTGTTGCGTATTAAGGTAGAAGGTCGATTGGTGGGAGGATAAGAGCTCATGGGTTGTTTTGGTGGAGACTGCGGCCCAGTCAACCGAAAGATTGAGGCACTTCAAGTTATACTCATTATACAGCATCCTATTTAAGCTATTGACACGTAAAAGTCCAGAAATTAAAATTGCAACACAAGTGATAAGATATTACAATAGGCAATCCAATATGGCACAATTCTCTCTTCTTCACAGTTATTCTTGTTGTATGCAAAAAAGAAGGGCTAGGAAAATTAATAAAAATGTCATGGGGATTGTTGGGTTTGATTCGGCGATTTGTTGAGAATAGGGCTAGGACTTCGGATATTCGGGTCGGGTTCGGGTAGGATCTGTTTGGTTCCAGGTCTTTCGTATAAATAAAATCTATACCCAATAAGTACTTAATAGATTTTGGTTCGATTTCGGATCGGGTACCACCGGTTCCGGGTCGGTTCCGAGTACCCGTTTATCAATGTTCAAGAAATCGCTAGGCGGTAACTAGGCGCTTTATAGAGGAGTAGCGACTAGGCGGATTAGGCGGGGCCTAAGCGTTAACGAATTATTGATTTATGTTATATATATGACATTTATATGAAATATTTTAGTTTTAAATAGAAATATAAAATTATTGTGATAAATTATAAAAATTAGATATGTAAAACAAAAGAAATTAGTAAATTTGTGAACATATACTAACATTATTGCTTAAATTAACATATTTACACTAATTTAGATCGATTTTAATTGATTATGAATAATTTAATTCGAACTGAATCGTATAAATCGGTATAAATCGGATTTTAAGAAAATCGTTACGGATATGACCGAGTTGCCGCCTAGACCGATTTTTAGAACCTTGAATTGTGAATCATATATATATATATATATATATATATATATATACTCCCTCCGTTTCATATTAAGTGTCGTTTTAGAGAAATTCTTTTGTTACAAAATAAGTGTCGTTTTCGACTTTCGATGCAAAATTTATTAATTTTATGCTGCAGTTTATTTTTCTATTGGTTGAAATATGATTAGGTGTATAGGTAATTGTGTTTTATATAGAAAATATGAAAAATTAATTGTTTTCTTAATCCGTTTGCAAAAACCTAAAGTGACATTTATAATGAAACGGAGGGAGTATATATTTACAAAATAAAATAATTTACATATATATTTTTATTTTTTTTATTATTTTTAAGGAAAAAACGAATTGAAATCGTATATATATATATATATATATATATATTAATAAAATGTAGTTACATACAAAGATGTGAGGTAGTCTAGTGATTTTGGTTCGAATTTCGGATTTGGTACCACCGGTTCCGGATCGGTTCCGGGTACCCATTTATTTATTATGTGAATTATATATATATACAATATAAAATAATTTACATATATATTTTTATTTTCTTTATAATTTTTAAGGAGAAAACGAATTGAAATCATATATATATATATATGTAAATTATTTTATTTTATAAATATATATATTAATAAAGTGTAGTTAAATACAAAGATGTGAAGTAGTCTAGTGATTTTGGTTCGGGTTTCGGATTGGGTTCCACCGGTTCCGGGTACCCGTTTATTATGTGAATCATATATATATTTACAAAAATAATAATTTATATATATATATATATATATATTTATTTATTTTATTTATGTTGTGAAACTTATTGGAGAATTCGTGTGTTCTTATTATTATTCATAACATAAGGTGTCCATTATATATAGGGAATTGCAAAGACATAAACCCACATGAAATAGAATAAGTACAAATCATAAACCAACTTGGAATAGGTTTACATGTAAGTCGGCCAAAACCTAAACCGCCTAGGATTGCTATATCCGGTTGGACCATATGGTTATTGGCATCCACCAAATGGTTTATAAGATTCCCCCTTGGATGTCATAATCATAAAGAGCTCATAATACGTTTGGGAAGTTGCCTCATTAAAACCTTACTAGTAAAACCCTATTGGGATAAAACCATGGTGAAGGAAAAAGAGTACAACCGTATTACTCCCCTTGTTTTGTACCTCACTGAAGGTCTTTCAGTCTACGCATTCCAATCTGCTGTGTTAGCTTCTTGAACGTAGAGGTTGACAATAATTTGGTAAATAGGTCAGCTGAATTCTCACTTGACCGAACTTGTACCACTTGAACCTCGTTAGCCTTTTGCAACTCGTGGGTAAAGAAGAACTTTGGCAATATGTGCTTCGTCCCATCTCCTTTGATGTATCCATCTTTCAGTTGAGCTATACATGCTGCATTGTCTTCATACATAATGGTTGGTGCTTCCTTGCCTTAGGATTAACCGCTGTCGACCATAATATGTTGAGTAATCGACCTCAACCAAACACATTCTCGGCTGGCTTCATGTATGGCTAGAATTTCTGCATGGTTGGACGATGTGGCTGCAATCGTTTGCTTCATGGATCGCCAAGATATAGCCGTACCACCATGTGTGAATACATAACCTGTCTGTGATCGAGCATTATGTGAATCTGATAGAAAACCTACATCAGCAAAACCAATTAACCCCTCTTTGGGTTGGTTAGTATAAAACAAACCTAAACCTTTAGTTCATTGTAAATAACGAAGAATATGTTTAATCCCGTTTCAATTCCTTTGGGTCGGACATGAGCTAAATCTAGACAATAGATTCAAAGAAAAACATATATCTGGCCTAGTGTGGCTCGCCAGATACATTTAAGCTCCTATGGCACTTAGATATGGAACTTCGGGACCAAGGACTTGTTCATCATTCTTCTTGAGACCAAATGGGTCGGTATCCAAACCAAGGGACCTCACGACCATGGGGCTCGACAATGGGTGAGATTGGCCCATGTTGAATCTTTTGAGTACTTTTTCTGTATATGCCATTTGATGCATAAGGATTCCATTATCAATGTACTCAATCTGCAACCCCAAACAAAATTTTGTTTTTCCCAAATCTTTCATTTCAAATTCTTTCTTAAGGTATTCAACCATTTGGGCATTTTCCTCAGAGGTTCCTAGGATATTCATGTCATCGACATACACTGCTATTATAACAAAGCCCTTGTCGAATTTCTTTATGAATATACACGGGCATATTGGATCATTTTTATAGCCCTCTTTCACTAGGTACTCACTTAGTCTATTGTACCACATTCAACCAGATTGTTTCAAACCATAAAGTGATTTGTTCAACTGTATACAATGTTGTTCTCGAGAACATGTTGCATTTGGAAACTAAATACCCTCTGGGACTTTCATATATATCTCATTATCCAGTGGACCATATAACTAGGCGGTTACTACATCCATTAACCACAAGTCTAATTTCTCTTTTATAGCCAGACTTATTAGGAATCTAAAAGTTGTTGCATCCACCACATGGGAGTATGTCTCCTCATAATCTATTATTGCTCTTTGTGTGAATCCTTGTGCAACTAGCCGTGCTTTATATCTCACGATTTCACCATGTTCATTTCTTTTCCTCACAAAGACCCATTTATATCCCACTGGTTTAACATCTAAAGGTGTCCGGATTATAGGACCAAAAACCTTTCTTTTCTTTCAAGAATTTAACTCCACGTTTATAGCTTCTTTCCATTTGATCCAATCTGATCGTTGAGTGCACTCTAAGATAGACGTGGGTTCATGATCTTCATTTATATCCATAAGTTCAAGTGCTACTTTGCATGTAATTATTTCATCAATGTCGACATTCTTTATGTTCCATTGTTTTCCAGACATGACATAGTTCATTGAGATCTCATTATTATCACGACCTTCAGTACCCTGAAGTTTGGCGTCCCAAACCCCATTACTAGGCACCTTAGGCTCGTCCATGTCTGTGGTTTCCTTAGCCTCTGTTTCATTTTCTGCACATTTCTTTAGTTTCCGAGGTTTCTTATCTTTGGAATCTATTGGTCTACCACGTTTCAATCATGCCATAGACTCTGTAGCCACTTGACCGTGTCCTTATTGGACATCAATTCATATTGGTGCATTCATAGCTGGTATATACGATTTTGTCACTCTTTTCGGGTCAACAAAGGAATATGGCATCGAATTAGCTAGCTTTTGAAAATGTATTATCTTTTGGACTTCTAAATCACATTCTTGTGTCAGAGGATCTTGCCATGACAATGATGTTTGTTTCCATGTAATTTCTTTTACCAGCTTATTCTTATCTCCCCCTAATGTTGGATAGTCGGATTCATCAAAATGACAATCCGCGTACCTGGCCTTAAACATATCACCCATGGTTGGCTCAAGGTACTTAATAATCGTGGGAGAGTCATATTCAACATATATCCCCATCCTCCTTTGAGGTCCCATCTTTGTTCTCTGTGGTGGTGCAATTGGTATATAGACGGCACATCCAAATGTCTTAAGATGGGATATGTCTGGCTCATGACCCGTTAGTAATTGTGATGGGGAATATCTATGCTCACTAGATGGCCTGATGCGAATCAATTCAGATGCATGTAAAACCGCATGTCCCCAAGCTGAGATCAGGAGCTTTGACCTCATAAGTAATTATCTGGTTATTAGTTGTATACGTTTTATAAAAGATTCGGCCAGACCGTTTTGTGTATGTACATGTGCCACAGAATGTTCTACACTTAACCCATGGACATACAATAAGCATTAATAGCTTGGGACGTGAATTCACCAGCATTATCAAGACGTATAGTCTTTAAAGGAAAGTCTGGAAAGTGTGCTCTTAAACGTATTATCTGAGCAAGTAACCTCGCAAACGCCAAATTGCTGGTTGATAATAGACATACATGTGACAATCTCGTGGATGCATCAATAAGGACCATAAAATATCTAAACATCCCACAAGGTGGGTGTATTGGTCCACAAATTTCACCTTGTATTGTTTCCAGAAAGTTTATTGTTTCCTTAGTCACTTTGACTGGTGATGGCCTAACAATGAGTTTCCCTTGTGTACATGCTACACACTTGAGATTCTTAGGGATAACTCTTCTTTCTTTCATTTTGTGCCCATTTCGTATTCATTATCAATTTTCGCATCATGGTCGACCCGGGATGGCCAAGCCGGTCGTGCCAAATAGTAAAATCGGTAAACATATTCTTTACCATGGCATTAGACTCTATCATACTGATCTTGCATAGTAAAGACCAGTAGAGTATGCGGGTATAGTCTCTAAGACTTTCTTATTGCCTTGGGCGATATCAATTATTTGAAGGAATTCTTTATGTCCTTCGCCCTTTGTTTCAATATGGAAACCATTTAATCGAATATCTTTAAAGCTCAATAGGCTTCTCTTAGATCTGGGTGAATATAATTCATCAGATATTTCTAGCTGCGTACCCTTAGGCAATGGTATGTTATCCTGGCCGTAGCCCTCAGTTAAATTGGCTATACCCGCAATGGTACTTATATTGGCACTTTTGAGTGTAAGATTGACAAAGTATCTTTTATCTCTTAAGATCGTGTGGCTTGATCCACTGTCCAGCAAGATTATATTCATGTCATCTTTCATTCTTAACCTCCGATTGAGTTGAATGGACCACCGAAGAAGAAGGGGTTGAAACTTACTGAGATCTGGTCACAGACAAGATGAGATTGTTGATTGAATATGCTGAGATTGTATTGAGATCGTATAAGCTTGAGATCGGATCGGATTGTTGAGAGAGAGAGAGGTCGGATCTTCGAGAGAGTTAGGGTTCAGATTTCTTAGCTTAGGGTTTTAGAGAATCGTGCTGATAACGTGTTGTGAAACTTATGGGGGAATTTGTATGTTCTTATTATTATTCATAGCATAAGGTTCCCATTATATATAGGGAATTACAAAGACATAAACCCACATGAAATAGGATAAGTACAAATCATAAACCAAATTGGAATAGGTTTACATGTAATTCGGCCAAAACCTAAACCGCCTAGGATTGCTATATCCGGTTGGACCATATGGTTATTGGCATCTACCAAATGTTTTATAACAATTTATTATTTTTAAGGAAAAAAACGAATTGAAGTCATATATATATATATATATATATATAAAATGTAGTTAAATACAAAGATGTGAAGTAGTCTAGTGGTATTACACATCGGGTAAAAACTGAAATGGAACCGATACCTATGGATAATCACCACTAATACCCATCGGATAAATTGACTAGTACCGAAACAGAACCGAACTGGTCCATTTCGGGTCGGATCCGGTTCGGGTAAACGATTTCGGTTAAAAATCCCAGCCCTAGCTGAGAAGTATCAAAACTTTTTTTAATCAAAAACCAAAGCTCGAGAGAATACATACATTCTCTATATATAACCCCTAACTAGATAAAGCCAAATACAATTAAGATTATGATAAACTTTGTGGAGTTTTACTAATATAATAATAAAAAAAAGAAAAAAAAACACAAACACAAACTAAAATCCCAAGTAATGCTACATCATGTCTCCCCAGCTGCTCGTCTGACTCATGAAATGGGTTGAGATGCTTAACATTGAAGACGTCCGTTGTATTCATGTGTGGAGGTAGTTGTAACCGATATCAATTAGCATTGATCTTTTCCAGTATTTTCAATGGTCCAAATTTGCGGGTTTTCAACTTGTTATACGTACCAGGAAGGAACCGATTCTTAGTCAACACAACCCACACTTTATCGCCTACACTGAACTGTAGCCCTCGACAATATAAGTTCACTGCAGTCTTGTAATTTGCAGTTGCTGCCTCCAAATTGTCACGAACAGTAATGAGGACATCAAGTCATCATCAGAAAAGGAGAAAGGAACCTTGAGAAAATCAGTGGAGAACATGAAGCTGAGAAAAACTAAAGAAGCCATCAAGGACATATGTGCAATCAAACCGCCATATCTTACCAACCAGGAGGACTTTCTCCAAGAAACCAATTTTCATGGATTATAAAGTCAACAAGGTTTAATGTCCAAGTGGAATAATATTAAAATATTCACAAACCAGAAAGGTATGGATTTTACAAACCGGAGGTTCCCCATCCCATCTATATGCGTGTACCGGTTTTTAGAAGACGATTTCAGCCCAAAGAAGAGACTTCTTGAACCAAATCCAGTTAAATAATTCAATATGGATATCTTAGTTTTCATTAAACCCAATATAAAGAAAAATGTCCATGGGAGTATAAAGTTATGCTTGATTATCCAAAACTGGTCAAACCAGTCCTGCACCTGCCTTATTTGGAAGCTCATTAGTTTAATCAATTGCAAACCAGACATTGGCGACCAGGAGAGACATATAAACATTCATAAGAAAAATACAAACATCCAGGAGAGTCATAGACGTTCTTACAATGCACCAGCAAGCATAGGAAAAGAGGATCTTCAAATATTGTCAAGTTTCCTTTTCAACCTGCTTTCACACTATGGAGAATCATTCACCAACGGCTCCTTCACTAATCTTGCTATGATTTAGGGCACTATCTCAGAATTAAACCTGTTCTAAGGAGACTCATTTACCCACTCAAACAGTCCAGATACAAAGAAACAATATCCCAAGATTCCATTCATTAAGCTCCAACAAGTAGTTTTCTCGGTTTTCCTTATTAGTTTGATTCTTTCTTGTTTTTAATTTCTTAGAAACATGTACTGATAATTATATAAGATCTTTTTTCATGCCATTTGTAAACGACTTTTTCAATATTTAAAAAATATAATCAGTTTACTTGTTTTTATCAAAAGGTGTCTTTGCATAGAAATTTGTCTTAAGGATTCTTTGAGAGAGTCAATGTGACACCTCCAATCTGGTCTAAGTAAAAGTTAACTCGACCGGCCGTGCAACAATCAAACAAGAACATGCACAACCAATCACTAGTAACTTAAACCAAACCGAGAAGCCACAATGTGTACATAAATGATTAACCCGAAGTTCCCAGAATAGATCCAGGTACAATAGGCCAATCGCCTAAATATACATATCCTATTAGGTACAACCCAAGGCTTTTCAACCCGACTGAGCAATACCCAATAGTTAGTTCGTCTGAACATGGACTAATATCATATGAAACTCGTACTTAAGAAATATTCTTTAATATATTATATAATATTCTTTCAAAAGCATCTTACAAAATGTTAAGAA
This sequence comes from Moricandia moricandioides, assembly GCA_905132885.1. Classification (NCBI taxonomy): domain Eukaryota; kingdom Viridiplantae; phylum Streptophyta; class Magnoliopsida; order Brassicales; family Brassicaceae; genus Moricandia; species Moricandia moricandioides. Next base: position 93,359 of record CAJHQQ010000375.1, read on the forward strand.
TTAACCTCGAGGTTTTTGGTCAACAAACTTTATACATAGGATATATCAAAAATACTTTGCAAAGATAATAAAACTACCGCTGACTAATGTTGTTCCTTCCCGTCCTAGAGTAAAGGTCTCCCGCCTACTGGATACATGCATCACAAATGAGTCATGAGTAACTAGTTTACTCAGTGAGTCTAATCCCACACTCCCACCACATATCAATAGTATCCGGAGCAATCAACACCATTTAAATGCTGAAGAAATATATTCCTTAATTATTATATATATATAAGGCCTATCATTCCATCGATGTGAGTCATAACTTAAACATTACCTCCATGTTACCCGCCATTCACTCATATATATATATATATGTATGCTAAACCCGGAAAACCACCAAGGCTAACCGGGCCTAGCGGGAAAATAAATATAACCATCATCTCCATCAGATATTCCAAGATCGAACATCTAATGCTAAATGCAGTTACACGGTCTCCAGTGTGCGACCCCATCATCGTGTCTTCGTGACGTTGTTCCATATCGAAGGACCAATTCACGGTAATGCAGGAACTCTAGGGAGAGTGAGTATACAATAAGACTTCACATGATTCATACTTATATACTTATATATTAGTATTTGAGAACAAGTACTAAGGCTCGGGATAAACCTCAAATAATAATTCATAATATTTCTTAAGTGTTTATAATAAGTAAACACTTCATAGTTTAATATATTTCAAGAGACTTACTTATCTATCAAGCATAATCATGTATTTTACTCAAGCAACACTAATTCATAACTCATCAGTCATCTATCTAGACTCACCTTTAAATCTATGAGATTGGCTAAGGAAGACTAGACTCGAGCTCAAGATAATCACACTCCACTTCACTTCTGATTCAGAACGTCCAAAAGGAAGGATCCGGTTGATCCCACCACTGTACTAAAACAAAGCAGTTCGGTACACAAGATCATTAATCCAGCAGTTCGGTTTCGAAGAAGAACTTAAATCAAATCTTATCAGCTCGGTTCAGGACAAAGCTTAGCATTTCAGATCAACTCAGACTAGATCAGGATATGGCAATTGCAGACCATAGACTGCTCGGCTCAGAACAGTACTAGAAAATATCAAATTGAGTTCAGTTCGGTTTAATTCCAGTCAATTCATAACAACTTAGCTAGTGGTTCCATGAGGTTGATTCAAACTGAAAATAAACAAGTCTGAACCTTACAAAGCCTTTTAAAAATGATCAGTGCAGTAGCTTAACCTATCACCATCTGGTTCTATTCAGACTGATCAGACAACAAAGGCGAAGGCCTTACCGGTTTTACTTTAGTGATGGATGAACTTGGTAGCTCACTCTCTTCATGCTAAGATCACGTCCTGACCTTCAAACAAAGAGATCAAGATTCGGTTCAACTCAGGACAGAACAGAGCATAACTTAGGGTTTACATCAGACATGAAGCTTCCTTAAAACTTACCTGATTAGACTGATCCGAACAAACTGATTTAAGGTCTTACCGGTTCAATAAACAAGTCTGATAAGCTGTGAAGTGATCTCATGAATCTTATGGACCAGATAAAACTTTTCCACACACCACAATCACTGATTCAAAGCACAAGAAGGCTAGAAAGGGTCGTCCATGTGAGATCTCTCTTCTTATTTTTCCCTGAAATTTTCTCTCAAATTTTCTAACAGATTTTTTTATCTTCTTTCTCTCTTTCTCTCTAAAATTTTCTGTCTGGTTTTGCTCTCTGTTTCAGAACGTGGGAAGCAGGTGACTTAGAGGATTAAGTAGCTGATATGAGATTTGTGTGTGTGTCCAGGTTAACACAAAGCTTTGGTGTGCAAGGGACAGCTGGTGTCCTGCTTTAGCTTCTCCAGCAACCAAGCAGCTCACAGTTTCCTTGCTTTGAAGAAAGCTTTCCAGGCACATGATTTTTATTTTATAGATCTGAGCCAGCAAGCAAGCATGCAGCTTGTGAATGTCATGCGACATTTACTACAGAAGAAAGCAAGCAGGAAGGTGCATCTCACATGTCCAGGTCAGGAAGGAAGCACACAGCCAGGCAGCACATGACATGCACATGAATCGCAAGCAGCTGAAAGTATTCGAGACCAGTTTTTGATCAAATGTCTTTCGTCCATTGGTTCTCGTCTTGCTTTTGGATAAACTCATCCAACTTATATATAAATCGACCATAATAATTAAAACTCGATCAAAACTATCAAAGGAAGTCCTTTCAACCGCATGACGGTCCTGTTGAGACATTAATTCATCGGGTCAATTTATTTTTAAATCTGGTCGACCAACTCCGAAATGGTCGAGCGGAAATTTTATCGACCAAAAAGTCATGGCTCGTGAGGGTTATTACAGTCAATGTGTTATATAGATTCGTGTGTCTTAGGTTGTTAAGAGTCTTCATACATTGGATATTACATATTGAGAGAGTCAATCAGCCCACCAGCTTGAGAGAGTCAATCATCTTCACCACCATCTCTATCAACACTCATATTTTCACTAGCTTCTTGGATCACTTTGATCACCATTTGAGGACATGTTCATGGAGTGATTATGTGCCTACATTCATCAAACAGTTTTGTGGAACTCCACAAATGTGTCGACGAAATAACAATATTGCCATGAAAACGAGATCTTTCTGGTGCAAACGAAAGGTCCAAGGGTCCACGGGGAACAAAACCAAACACCACTCGAAAGGACTAAAAATAGTGTTGCGATTAGTTGCATGATTGTGCACAAATTCAACTTGACACATAACGAAATCCCAAGACTTGTTATTATCGCCAAAAAGGCAACACAACAATTTACCCAATGCTCTGTTAGTGACCTCAGTTTGACCGTCCGTGTGAGGATGGTAAGCTGAACTCATTTCCAAGATTGTTTGTAATAGCTTCCAAAGAGATCTCCAAAAGTAACTCATAAACCGTTAATGATCCTACACCATCGATTGAGGTAAGCCATGAAGTTTGTAAATATCGCGAAAGAAAAAGACCACCACTTGTGAAGCATCAGTTGTCTTCTTACACTGCACAAAAAAATTCAATTTTGAGAACCAATCATCTATGATTATCATGGAATCATGCCTATGTTGCGTGCGAGGCAGACCGAGGAAAAAGTCGATGCTGATGTCGGACCATGGTTTTGATGGAACTGGCAAGGGAAAATAAAGGTCATCATTGGTGTCATGTCCTTTATCCGCTTGAAAAACAACACATCATTGAACAAAACGTTCCACATCACGTCGTAGATAAGGCCAAAATAAGAAGACTTGACCAAATGAAGTGTATGGTCCCTTCCAACGTGCCCTTCCTCATGAAATTATTTCACGATTTGTAACCTCAGACTACACTCAGGTATATATAGGCGTGTACCGCAGAATAGGAAGCCATCCAAGACAAAGTAATCAGGACAACATCCGCTAACGCATTTGGCCAGAGTTTACCAAAACCAACATCAATAGTATAAACCAACATCATGGTATGTGAATAAAAAAAAACTCACGAGGGAAAATTTAGTGACGTTAGAGCTTTACAGCTTGAATAACAGCATATAATTCTACACCGTAAGTACTATAACGACCTCGAAAACCTAAAATTTTATCACTAAGGAATGCAATTGGTTTGCTTGGAATGGAAAAGTTTAGTAAAGCTAGAACCGGGGTCGTGGTGAGTTTGTGCTTCATCGTTTGAAATGCTGCTTCTTCTTTCCATGGCCAGTCAAACTTATTCAGATTGATACAATATTTGACAGGAGCCATGACACTACTGAAGTGTGCGAAAAATCTCCGATAAAAGGAGGCCAAGACATGAAAATTTCGTACATCCGTCACAGATTTTGGTGTTGTACAGTTTATAATCGCATCAACTTTGGAGGTATCAACCTCAAAACCACGACCAGAGATTTTCTAATTGAGGAACAAAACTTCAGTGACACCAAACAAACATATTTTGGTAGCCACAAATAGTTGCTATTGTCGTAGAACCACTAATACTTCACGTAAATGGCAACCATTGGTGTTGAATGTGACTATTTAAGACACACAAAAGGAATAGGTTTTGGATTATGGGTTCTTGTTTCATATAACTCCTCAAAGGGATTTCTTGTTATAATTCAAAGAACTGGAAGGAGGTAAAGTGATTGTGGATCCTAAAACCCACACTACATATTTGGTAGTGATTGTATGTAAAATATTATAGAAGAAATAATGTGGGAAGCAATATCCTCAGAACACAACGATGTAATTAGATTCTGATTGACAAAAATGGACTTTTATTATATTTGGAATGAATGAATAGAAAGGCTTACAAAGGTTGAATGAGTCAATGACCTAGTTCTAAGTCGGATTATAAAGAAAATGAGATCGAAAATGATATCCAAGTTTATTGTGTGATTTCTCTTGGGTTTTGCGCATGTGCCTTCTCTTTGACTTTCTCTTCTTTTTATAGTAATTCTTTTCTACATGTCGACCCAAGATTTCCTCTTTGTCATCTGATTGATCCCGTTATTTTTGGGGCTTCTTTCTTCTTGCTTTTGTCCTTGACAGACGATCTACTGAATCTGTCTCTACGCCTATGTCGAGCTCACGAATGTGAACTGGACCTTTGAGCTCAAGATCGATTCCTTTAAGTCACCCCTTTTTAGCTCGACCTTGGGATAGAGACTTGAGCCATTCGTGGGCCATCTTTTTGCAGTGCTTGCATTCCACTTCTCCAAGTTTGGGTCCAAAAGTTGTACCCAAGTCCTTAATGAGCTTGTTTTTTTAGGAAGAGTTCGTTTACAGATCAGTTCAAATCTTTTCCTTTTCCGCGAAGATAACTACGAATCTCCATAACCGTTGTGCAGTCTGATTTTTGCAGATATGATCATGTTTCTTTGATGTAGGTTTCTTTCCCTTCTCAAGATTTTGGTTTTATAATCCCTAAGTATTGTGTCTTTTTTCTGCATCATATTCATCATTTTGACTCTCCCAAACCTAATCGACAATGTTTCCTAAAAGGAGGACCAGTTCTCGTGAGTCCGAGAGGATCTGTAGCAGACGTTGTATGGGAGGATCTGATAGTATCCGAACCGGGACGTAAGTGATGCGCTTACTGAGGTCTTGAGAGAAGAGATGTGTCTCCTTCAAATGACTGGTGGTGATGGTAAACCGAGCAGTCATAGTGGGGTCGCTTGTCGTGACACTTCTAACGCTAAATCGGCTAGCCTAACTGGCTCTGATGGGCGAGATCGTCCTACGAATAAGTCCAATACTGCTTGTATCGATCTAAGTAGAGTTCACCGAGTGATAATGGCAATGCGAAGCCCTTTCACTGGCAGTTCTGGCATACTAAAGATTGCCCAATTACCGAAGACCCGGATAGAGTGGCTTACCAAGTGAGGCACTTCAATCTGGATGGGTTACCTCTCAGGTCCCTGCGGAAAATTTAAGAGTGTAATGCCTATGTGAAGACTGTCATGTCCCCGATCCTAGATAGGATCGTCCGGACGGGCCATGGTGCGAGGAGACGCACCAGTCAGGTTGTGACACCTTGAGACAAGCGTATCATGGCCCATAATGATGGTTAAGGACCTCAGTCAGCTGAGACTTAACCAGGATATGATGGAAACAAGGGTATGGAAGCTGGACGAGTGATTTGAGAGCTGGTCGAGTTCTGGATCGAGCTCAGTCAGATAGGTGCAGCTGGAAACTAGCTCACCTTGATTTAATCATCTCACAGGAGCTGGAAGACTAGATCACTCAGCTGGGGGAAGTTGGGGATCATCTCATCTCAGCTGGGCAGAGTGTTTTGGTCCGGACTAGTGCGGTCGGGTCAGAGCGGTTACGGATGACCCGCTGGGTCGAGTGTGGGACGGTTTGACCCAGTTCATCACAAGTAGGGGTATTTAGCAAAGGCCCAGAAGTGTAAACTAGGGCTCAGGAAACTATTGGGTAGAAGGGAAGAAAGGGAAGAAAATCGCCAAGGGCGGTTATGGACGGTTGGGAAAAAGGGTAAAAACCCCCTTTTTGGATCTAAGGATTTGGTAACTGCCTTCCAGGCGGTTATGGGCAGTTGGGGATCGATTTATCCTTCTATTTTTCTTGGTTCTTGTCGAAAATATCATTTCTCAGAGACAGAAAACTCAGACAAACTTCTAGAGAGAAAAGAGAGACAAACCTACAGTTGGGCGATTTGATATATTGGTGGTTTCTGATCGATTCTGGTGAGATTTATCTGTGAGATTGAGATGATGGATACTAGACAGAGAGAAAAGGAGAAGGAGAAGGAGAATGATCAAGCCCCTGGAGACCGTACCCCTAAGGTGAGAGGTGTGGCCAAGGATCACCGAACATGGCCTGCGGATGATCAGTTGGGTACATTGTTTGGTCTGGTTCGTTTGGTTACACCTATCTCTGATTTCTTATACTCTGTTCTTCATCTATTTCTTGTTGTGGTATTGGATGTTGATGTATCAGATATGGAGGCACTGATCCTGGGCTCTGGCCGGATCAAAGACGCCATGAAACTTCAAGGTTTGATCGGACTGTTCATGGTAGAGATCTATATGATCTGGTCCGATTCGCAGAATTATGTTTATGGGAATCTCTTAGTTGGGATTTATCATGAATTTTAATTAGATTTTGGACCACTTTTGAAAGTGGTTAATTTCAGCATTTTTGAGTATTTTCGATGTTTAGATGAGATCCAACCATGCAGTGTGATAGCTTCTTGTGTTGATATCTAATCTTGTGTTTATGCGTGTTGTGTATGTTGGATCCAGGACCAGACTAGGACCGTGGTAAGGGAAAAGCACTGTGAGGACCGCGGCCAAGGGAAGATGTGTGGTGAATGGGTCAATCCTGTTAATTGTGTTATCTTAGTAGCCTATTGTGAAAGTTGTGAATTTATGTGATTCTATTGTGTAATCTATCTATGCTGAAAGAATGAATGATTTTTGATTATGACTTATCTATCTATGAAGTCCTTATGTTGTCTTCTTGACTCTGATTGTTTAAATATGTTTTCAATGAACCTCAACTACTGATGATTACTTAAAAAAATATTGCACTTGGAATGGAATCAAACTGGTAGAGTTGTTTGGTAAGACTGCGGTCTAGTTGGATTGAGGAATCCAGGGTCGGGTCTTACAAGTTGGTATCAGAGCATGCTTGATTCTTGGATTTGTTTGGGTTATTGGTTCACCACACATCGGCTGTTGAAACTCACGGTAGGTTGATTGTTTACTGGATATGATTGCTTGAAATGTATAACCTTAGGATTGCTTTGAAGTTTGTGTGTTCTGTTATGAACTAACCTTTGTGTGTCTTTTGAACCCTAAGGGTACAAAGAAGACTAGATCTAGGAGAGGAATGGATGCGGCTGGAGCATCCGGAAACGTGGGACAGAATGGTGCTGTTCAAACCGCAGTGTTACCAGCTGGAACCATTCTGACCACAGTGTTACCGGTTCAGGTGGGGCTGGGTAACAGTGAGACCGGACTTCCAGTGGATCCGAATTTTCCTCCTGAGGTTCGTAGGATTGATGTGGATGACAGCAAGAGCAAGTCCAGGAGGACGATGCTGGATCTTCTAATGCAGGGAATGGTAGCAGCCAGAACATTGGTGCAAACAATGTCCGGGTTGCTGGTGCAGGAGAGGTAGTTGAGCCAACCATGAGAGACATAATGGAGGCTATGCAACTGTGGGAGCTCAGATGGTGAGCCTGACTCAGGCGTTCACCCCGTTGGTGAACTCGTCTGTGGGACAGGCCAATCCTCCAGTTCAGGTGGCTACACAGGTGGCTGGTAATCCTGAACGGGTAGCTGAGGTGATCGAGATCGACCCACCATTTAGGCCAGTCCATGGTATGGATTACCTGAAGGTGCTGGAGCACATTTCCAAGTTGGGGACCAAAAATTTTGCTGGAAGTACTGATCCTATCGAAGCAGATGGGTGGAGGACCAGACTGGTTCGGAACTTCAATTCTACTCGTTGTCCTGAGGACTACCAGAAGGATATTGCTGTGCACTTTCTGGAGGGAGATGCACACAACTGGTGGTTGGCTCTTGATAAGCGCACCAATGGGAGCATTGAGCGCTTTGCTAATTTTAAGGTTGAGTTCAACCACAAGTACTTTCAAGCTGAGGCGTGGGACCGCCTGGAGTCTAAGTTCTTGGACTTGGTTCAGGGAAGCAGGACAGTCTAAGTTCTTGGACTTGGTTCAGGGAAGCAGGACAGTCTCTGAGTATGAGGAGGAGTTCAACCGTCTCAGGCGTTATGTGGGTAAGGAACTGGAAGATGAGGCAGTACAGGTCCATCGGTTCATCAGAGGCCTTAGGTTCGAGCTCCGGACCTACTCCTCAGTCTGCAAGTTCCACACTGTATCGGAGTTGGTTGAGAGGATGGCTCTACTGGAGACCAACCTCACAGAGGAGGGTAAGCAGAAACTGAAGAGTGTGGTAGTGTCCACAACTCAGAGTGGTAATAAGAAGAGAAAGAGGGACTCGGCCGAGGAGGGTAAAACCTCAAGTGGTAGGTCAGAGTGCCCTAAGTGTGGTTGATACCATGGTGGAGAGTACTGGAAGGCCATGGGAGCCTGTACTTGTTGTGGTAAGATGGATCACTCTTCTAAGGACTGCCCTAGTTTGGCAAGTGAATCTAGGACTTGTCATCACTGCGGCCAGAAGGACCATTACCGTAGAGACTGCCCTAAGTTGCAGAATGGTCAGAGTAAGGGCCGTGCAGATACAAGCAAGCCAGTCCAGAACCGAGGTCAGACCTCAACACCACGTGTGTATGAGCTGTCCAAGGATGTGGATGAGGCTCAGCCTTTCAGGCCAATCACTGGTAACATTCTAGACTTATATTTTTACAATTCCTGTAGACTTGCATAGTATGGAACCTAGGATGGATAAATATGTTGATTGGGTCTTGTGTAGGGACCCTAAGTATTGGTGGTGTGGAAACACACGTACTTTTCGATACTGGAGCTTCACACAGTTTTGTGAGTCCAGATATGATCGGAAGGGGTATGTTCTAGTATGGAACCTGGAATGGTCCTGATCAAGTAAGTGCGGCCGGAGGGCAGATTATGAACTCACTTGGTCTGGTTAAGGACATCCCAGTGATGATATTGGACAGGCTGATACCTGTAGATCTGATTGTTGTCCCCCTAAAGCATCATGAAGTGAACTTAGGTATGGAATGGCTTGGGAAGTATCGGGCAACTCTTGATTATCACCGGGGGAGGGTGCAATTCGAGAATGAGTTTGGACCACCGATCAAGTACCAAGGGATTAAGCCGACCTCTTGTTGTTTGGTGGTTTCAGCAATCCAAGTGGAAAGGATGCTTGGTAATGGTTGTGAGGCCTTTTTGGCTACCATTTACACTAATGAGGTTGTAGGGGGTGGTGACCCGGAAGGAATACCGTTGGTATGGGAGTTCAATGATGTGTTTGAGGAACTACATGGCATCCCCCCTGATAGGGATGACCTATTCACCATAGAACTGGAGCCTGGAACAGCCCCATTATCCAAAAGTCCATATAGAATGACTCCGGCTGAGATGGCTGAGATGAAGAAGAAACTTGAGGAGTTGCTTTATAAGGGTTTCATACGCCGTAGTGTATCACCTTGGGGAGCACCAGTCCTATTTGTGAAAAAGAAGGATGGTAGCTTCAGGTTGTGCATTGCTTATCGGAGGTTGAATAGGGTGACTTCAAAGAGCAAGTACCCATTACCCCAAATTGATGAGTTGTTGGATCAACTCTGTGGAGCAAAGTGGTTCTCCAAGATTGATTTGGCCTCTGGATATTATCAGATTCCAATTGCACCATGTGATGTAAGAAAGACCGCGTTCAGAACCAGGTATGACCACTATGAGTTTGTGGTCATGCCATTCAGACTGACCAATGCACCAACTGCATTTATGAAGATGATGAATGGTATCTTCAAGGATACTTGGATGAGTTTTTAATTATCTTTATAGATGATATACTCGTGTATTCCAAGACCAAGGAAGACCACGAGAGGCATCTTTGGGCAGTACTGGGACGCTTGAGGGAGTAGAAGCTCTTTGCGAAGTTGAGCAAGTGTAGCTTCTGGTAGAAAAGCATTGGTTTCCTTGGACACACGGTGTGACACCCCCGATCGTAGATGACCGGAAATGACACGGTCGATGTTCCCTTAAAGCTGACCCGAGGTTCACGGAAAAATTCCGATCACCTTGGACTAGCAATTTGAGAACACCGACGGTCCTACCGGATATCGACCAAGGCTTTTCAACCCGACTGAGTATCCGATAGTTAGTTCGTCCGGACAAGGACTAATATCATATGGAACTCGTACTTAAAGAAACATTCTTTAATACATTATATAATATTCTTTCAAAAGCATCTTACAAAATATTAATGATTAACCTCGAGGTTTTCGGTCAACAAAATTTATACATAGGGTATATCAAAACCACTTTGCAAGGATAATAAAACTACCGCTGGCTAATGTTGTTCCTTCCCGTCCTAGAGTAAAGGTCTCCCTCCTACTGGTTACCTGCATCACAAATGAGTCATGAGTAACTAGTTTACTCAGTGAGTCTAATCCCGCACCCCCAACACATATTAGTAATATCCCGAGCAGTCGACACCATTTGAATGCAGTGGAAATATATTCCATAATTATTATTATATATAAGGCCTATCATTCCATCGATGTGAATTATATCTTTAACATCACCTCCATGTTACCCGCCATTCATTCATACGTATAATATATTTATATATACTAAACCCGGAAAACCACCAAGGCTAACCGAGCCTAGCGGGAAAAATAAATATAACCATCATCTCAATCAGATATTCGAAGATCGAACATCTAACGCTGCATGCAGTTACACGGTCTCTAGGGTGCGACCCCATCATCGTGTCTTCGTGACCTTGTTCCATATCGCAGGACCAATTCACGGTAATGCGGGAACTTTAGGGAGAGTGAGTTTACAATAAGACTTCACATGATTTATACTTATATACTTATATATTAGTACTTCAGAACAAGTACCAAGGCTCGGGATAAACCTCAAATAATAATTCATATTATTTCTCAAGTGTTTATAATAATTAAAAACTTCACAATTTAATATAGTTCAAGAGACTTACTTATCTATCACCCATAATCATTTATTTTACTCAAGCATCTCTAATTCATAACTCATCATTCATCTATCTAGACTCACCTTTGAATCTATGAGATTGGCTAAGGAAGACAAGACTCGAGCTCAAGCTAATCACACTCCACTTCACTTCTGATTCAGAACTTCAACAAGGAAGGATACGGTTGATCCCACCACTGACCTCGACCATCTGAATTAAAGACAGAATTGTTGGAACAAAGGTTAATCAGTCCAGTACCAGCAGAAATCAACTCAGCTCAGTTCATCAATTTATATCCGTTCACTAACGGTTCTAGGAAAATGAGCAGTCCGTGATCCACTTCTTACCAAGACATAATATGTCTCTTCTTGATAAACCAGCTTTGTTCTTCAAGCTTCTCTCGACCATTGACCTTAAACAGAGCAGTTCGGTGTACAAGATCATCATTCCAACAGTTCGGTTCTGTACAACAACTTAGATCAGACTAGTTCAGTTCAGGACAAGCTTTATCAGTTCAGTTCAGGGATAGCTCAGCCCGGTTAAGTTAAGATCAAACCAAGATCAGTTCAGTTCAGATTAAATCCACTCATCTCATCTAAGTTTAGGTAACAATTCCCTGAGTTTGATTTAATCGAAAACTAAATAAAACTGAGCCATAAAAAAGTTTAGACAACTGATCCAGGACACAAACTTAATTAAACCACATCTGGTTCTGATCAGAATATAGGTGAAGCAAGAAAATTAAGCTCACAACCAACTAAAAGGCTTGAAGATCTCGGCTCAACACTCCTTTCAAGCTGAACTCGGATCTGACCATTACAAAAACAAAAACGGAACTATGTTCAGAACATAGAAAGGCTGGTGATTTAATCTGAACAGCTCACCTTTATTCTTCCTCACATGAACAACAACACAGACTGGTTGAAGAAGAACATCACCCAAAATTCTCCTGATTTTTCTCTTAATTTTTCACTGAATTTTCTGTCTGATTTCCTCTCCTCTCTCTCTCTGAATTTTCTTTGTTTCTCTCAGGTTTATGCACGACCAGAGTGAAGAGGAAGAGGTTAAAAAGATATAAGAACCACTTCTGATTGTCTTAGATAAGTGTCCAGCTGAGGGACCAAAGAAGGGGCAGTGGAGACAGCTGGTGTCCTGCTTCAACACAAGCAGCTGAACTTGTCCTTCCCATGAAGAAAGCTGCAAGCATGTAAGCAAGTAGCTTGTGACTTGCACATGACTTACCTATTAACCAAGCAGGCAGGCAGCTTGTGCTTGTCATGTGACTTTTACTGAGAAAGCAGGAAGACAAGGTGGTGAAGGACCATGGATGATTTATAAGGAATTTTAAGAAGCTGGTTCGTAATTTCCGGACAGTTTCCGATAAAAATTTTCTCGATCTTTAAATCTTGTCCTACTTCAACAAAACTCATCCAGCTTAAATAAATCGACCAGAACTATCAAAGGAAGTCCTTACGGCCGCATGACAGTCCCGTCGAGACATGAATTCATCGGGTCGATTTTATTTTTAAATGTGGTCGGACCAACTCGAAACTGGTCGAGTAGAATTTTCTCGACCAAAAATTCATTGGCTCCTGAGGGTTATTACACACGGTGTCTGATCAAGGAGTTTCTGTTGATCAAGAAAAGATCAAATGTATATGGGAACGGCCTCAACCAAAGAATGCTACAAAGGTACGAAGCTTCTTAGGATTGGTCGGCTATTACCGGAAATTTGTCAAGGGGTTCTCGAGCATAGCTCATCTCATGTCTAAGTTGACAGGCAAGGAAGTGAAGTTCGCATGGTCTGAGGAGTGTGAGAGGAGTTTCTCAGCACCAAAGACAAGTTGACTAGTGCACCGGTCCTGGTATTGCCTGAGGCGGATCAAACTTATGTGGTGTATACTGATGCATCAATCACTGAACTTGGATGTGTCCTGACACTGCATGGGAAGGTAATAGCTTATGCTTCTCGACAATTGAGGAAGCATGAGGGAAATTATCCGACTCATGACCTGGAAATGACAGCTGTGGTGTTTGCCTTGAAGATATGGAGATCATATCTGTATGGAGCCAAAGTGCAGATACTTACAGACCATAAATGTCTAAAAGTATATATTCACTCAGCCTGAGTTAAACTTGAGGCAGAGGAGATGGATGGATTTTGTTGCGGATTATGATCTGGACATAGCTTATCATTCAGGAAAGGCTAACCTAGTGGCTGATGCCTTGAGCCGCAGGAGAGTGGAGGTATCGCCCGAGAGGGAGGCTGCTGAATTGGAAGAGATGGTTCGGTCACTGCACCTCAATACATTGGTTGGACAGGCCATTGGGATTGAAAGCAGTGGATCAAGCCGATCTACTCACCAGGATTCGTCAAGCTCATGGCTTGGACGAGAACCTTAAGAAGGTTGCTTCCAACGGCAAGACTGAGTACCAAACGGCGAGTAATGGTACCATCTTGGTCAATGGAACGATTAGTGTTCCTAACAATCAGGAACTGAAGGAAAAGATTATGAGGCAGGCTCATAAGTCTAAGTTATCACTCCATCCGGGAATGAACAAGATGTATAGAGACCTGAAGAGGTATTGCCATTGGGTAAGAATGAAATCTGATGTTGCTGAATGGGTGGCTAAGTGTTCAACTTGTCAGCTTGTGAAAGCAGAGCATCAGGTTCCTAGTGGTCTACTTCAAAACTTACCTATACCAGAGTGGAAGTGAGATCACATCACAATGGACTTTGTGATTGGGTTCGCCACAACCATGAACCGGAAGGACACGGTATAGGTTGTAGTCGATCGTTTGACCAAGTCATCGCATTTCCTAGCCATTTGGAAAGGGGATGGTGTAGATCAGATTGTGAGATTATACATGGATGAGATAGTGCGGTTGCATGGTTTCCAGCAAGCATTGTCAGGGATAGAGATCCAAGGTTTACATCTCACTTCTGGCAAGCTTTCCAAAAAGCCTTGGGAACTAGAGTAAATATGAGTACAACCTATCATCCTCAGATGGATGGACAGTCTTAGAGGACGATCCAGACCTTGGAGGATATGCTAAGGGCATGTGTTTTAAACTGGGGAGAGTCTTGGGAGAAACACTTACCTTTGGTGGAATTCGCATACAACAACAGCTTCCATACAAGCATTGGTATGTCGCCATATGAGGCTTTGTATGGTAGGCCTTGTAGGACACCTCTATGCTGGACCCAAGTGGGGGAGCGTAGTATGTTGGGTCCTGAGATTGTGGAAGAAACCACTGAGAAGATTAGGATCGTCAAGGAAAAGATGAAAGAGGCACAAGATCGCCAGAAGAGCTATGCTGATAAGCATAGGAAGCATCTTGAGTTTGAGGTCAATGACCTAATGTATCTCAAGATGATTACTTTCAAGGATAAGACCATCGTTTCTGGACGAAAGAAACTGGATCCGAGGTACTTGGGTCCGCTCAGGATCATAGAAAGAGTGGGTGCAATGGCATACAAGTTGGACTTGCCATCGGCAATGGATGCATATCACAATGTATTCCATGTATCCCAACTCCGGAAGTGCCTGACTGATCAAGACATTGTTTTGCCTGAGATTCCTGCTGATCTGGGTAAGAACCTAACCTTAGAGACAAGGCCGATTCACATCGTAGATCGGTCAAAGAAGGCAATGAGAAAGAAGACGGTTCCCATGATTAAGGTGGTGTGGGATTACAATGGTAAATACCTCATTACTAGGGAAACGAAAGAAAGGATGAAAGCTGAGTATTCAGAGTGGTACAAACATTTCCTTCTTGAGAAACACTTAACTCGGATTCGAGGACGAATCCCATGTTAGTGGGGGAGACTTGTCATGTTCCCGATCCTAGATAGGATCGTCCGGACAGGCCATGGTGCGAGGAGACGCACCAGTCAGGTTGTGAGACCTTGAGACAAGCGTATCATGGCCCAAAATGATGGTTAAGGACCTCAATCAGCTGAGACTTAACCATGATACTATGGAAACAAGGGTATAGAAGTTGGACAAGTGATTTGAGAGCTGGCCGAGTTCTGGATCAAGCTCAGTCAGCTAGGTGCAGCTGAAAACTAGCTCACCTTGATTTAATCAGCTCACAGAAGCTGGAAGACTAGCTTACTTAGCTGGGGGCAGTTGGGGATCATCTCATCTCAGCTGGGCGGAGTGTTTTGGTCCGGACCAGTCTGGTTGGGTCAGAGCGGTTACGGATGACCCGCTGGGTCGGGTGTGGGACGGTTTGACCCAGTTCATCACAGGTCGAGCCAGGGTATTGGGCAAAGGCCCATAAGTTTAAACTAGGGCTCAGGAACCGATTGGGAAGAAGGGAAGAAAGGGAAGAAAACCGCCAATGGCGGTTATGGACGGTTGGGAAAAAGGGGAAACCGCCCCTTTTTGGAACTAAGGATTTGGTAACTGCCTTCCAGGCGGTTATGGGCAGTTGTGGATCGATTTTTCCTTCTATTTTTCTTGGTTCCTGTCGAAAATATCATTTCTCAGAGACATAAAACTCAGACAAACTTCTAGAGAGAAAAGAGAGACAAATCGACAGTTGGGCGATTTGATCTATTGGTGATTTCTGATCGATTCTGGTGAGAGTTGTCTGTGAGATTGAGAAGATGGATATTAGACAGAGAGACAAGGAGAAGGAGAACGAGAAGGAAAAGGAGAAGGAGAAGGAGAAGGAGAAGGATCAAGCCCCTGTAGACCGTACCCCTAAGGTGAGAGGTGTGGCCAAGGATCCACGAACATGGCCAAGGATGATCCGTTGGGCACATGGTTTGGTCTGGTTCGTTTGGTTACACCTATCTCTGATTTCTTCTACTATGTTCTTCATGTATTTCTTGTTGTGGTATTGGAAGTTGATGTATCAGATATGGAGGCACTGATCATGGGCTCTGGCCGGATCAAAGAAGCCATGAAACCTCATGGTTTGATCGGAATGTTCATGGTCGAGATCTATATGATCTGGTTTGATTCACGGAATTCTGTTTATGGGAATCTCTTAGTTGGGATTGATCATGAATTTTAATTAGATTTTGGATCACTTTTGAAAGTGGCTAGTTTCAGCATTTTTGAGTGTTTTCGATGTTTAGATGAGATCCAACCATGCAGTGTGATAGCTTCTTGTTTTGATATCTAATCTTGTGTTTATGCGTGTTGTGTATGTTGGATCCAGGACCAGACTTGGACCGTGGTAAGGGAAAAGCACTATGAGGACCGCGGCCAAGGGAAGATGTGTGGTGAATGGGTCAATCCTGTTAATTGTGTTATCTTAGTAGCCTATTGTGAAACTTGTGAATTTATGTGATTCTAGTGTGTAATCTATCTATGCTGAAAGAATGAATGATTTTTTATTCTGACTTATCTATCTATGAAGTCCTTGTGTTGCCTTCTTGACTATTATTGTTTAAATATGTTTTCAATGAACCTCAACTACTGATGATTACTTAAAAAATATTGCACTTGGAATGGAATCAACCTGGTAGAGTTGTTTGGTAAGACTGTGGTCTGGTTGGATTGAGGAATCCAGGATCGGGTCTTACAAGTTGGTATCAGAGCATGCTTGATTCCTTGATTTTTTTGGGTTATTGGTTCACCACACATCAGCTGTTGAGACTCACAGTAGGTTGATTGTTTACTGGATATGATTGCTTGAAATGTATAACCTTAGGATTGCTTTGAGGTTTGTGTGTTCTGTTATGAACTAACCTTTGTGTGTCTTTTGAATTCTAAGGGTACTAAGAAGACTAGATCTCGGAGAGGAAAGGATGCGGCTGGAGCATCCGGAAACGTGGGACATGATGGTGCTGTTCAAACCCCAGTGTTACCAGCTATAACCATTCTGACCACAGTGTTACCGGTTCAGGTGGGGCTGGGTAACAATGAGACCGGACTTCCAGTGGATCCGACTTTTCCTCCTGAGGTTCGTAGGACTGCTGTGGATGATCAGCAGGAGCAAGTCCAGGAGGACGATGCTGGATCATCTAATACAGGGAATGGTAGCGGCCAGAACATTGGTGCTAACAATGTCCGGGTTTGCTGGTGCAGGAGAGGTAGTTGAGCCAACCATGAGAGACATACTGGAGGCTATGCAACTCATGGGAGCTCAGATGGTGAGCCTGACTCAGGCGTTCACCCCGTTGGTGAACTCGTCTGTGGGACAGGTAATCCTCCGGTTCAGGTGGCTAAACGGGTGGCTGGTAATCCTGGACGGGTAGCTGAGGTGATCGAGATTGACCCACCAGTTAGGCTAGTCCATGGTATGGATTACTTGAAGGTGCTAGAGCACATTTCCAAGTTCGGGACCAAAAAATTTGCTGGAAGTGATGATCCTATGGAAGCAGATGAGTGGAGGATGAGAATGAGTTCGGACCACCGATCAAGTACCAAGGATTAAGCCAACCTCTTGTTGTTTGGTGGTTTCAGCAATCCAAGTGGCAAGGATCCCTGGAAATGGTTGTGAGGCCTTTTTGGCTACCATTTACGCTGATGAGGTTGTAGGGGGTGGTGACCCGGAGGGAATACCGTTTGTCACGTAGTTCAATGATTTGTTTGAGGCACTACAGGGCATTCCACCTGATAGGGCTGACCCATTCAACATACAACTGGAGCATGGAACAGCCCCATTATCCAAAAGTCCATATTGAATGGCTCCGACTGAGATGGCTGAGCTGAAGAAGCAACTTGAGGAGTTGCTTGATAAGTGTTTCATACGTTCTGGTGTATCACCTTGGGGAGCACCAGTCCTATTTGTGAAAAAGAAGGATGGTAGCTTCAGTTTGTGCATTGATTATCGGGGGTTGAATAGTGTGACAGTGAATAACAAGTACCCATTACCCCGAATTGATGAGTTGTTGGATCAACTCCGTGGAGCAAAGTGGTTCTCCAAGATTGATTTGGCCTCTGGATATCATCATATTCAATTGTGCCAGTTGATGTAAGAAAGACCACGTTCAGAACCAGGTACGGCCATTATGAGTTTGTGGTCATGCCATTCGGACTGACCAATGCACCAGCTGCATTTATGAAGATGATGAATGGTATCTTCAAGGAGTACTTGGATGAGTTTGTAAATATCTTTATAGATGATATACTTGTGTACTCCAAGACTAAGGAAGACCATGAGAGGCTTCTTTGGGCAGTACTGGGACGCTTGAGGGAGCAGAAACTCTTGGCGAAGTTGAGCAAGTGTAGCTTCTGGCAAAAAAGCATTGGTTTCCTTGGACACACGGTGTATGATCAAGGAGTGTCTGTTTATCAAAAAAAGATCAAATGTATATGGGAATGGCCTAAGCCAAAGAATGCTACAGAGGTACGAAGCTTCTTGGGATTGGCCGGCTATTACCGGAAATTTTTCAAGGGGTTCTCGAGCATAGCTCAGCCCATGAGAGGACTGAGCTCACACTACTATGCTTTCTTCAGTTTTTGTTTTGTTGTTTCTGTTTTTGTTTTAAATTTTTTTTTTTTTGCTTTGGAATAATAAATCTGGCCTCACGAGCCTTTTCTGTTCGTTCGGTTTTGGTGTTAGACATGTATGATGCGTCTTATTGGGGTTATTCCCTGCAAACTCGGGTGCCTAGTTTTGATCCGGTTCGTTTGTGTCTTTGGACCCGATGTTGATACTTTAAGGTATTTGATGGATTTAGTTGATACTATTTTGATATTGGAAATATGTTGACTTTGATAAGTTCTAATCAATCATTTTTATCACGAAGGTTGGGATCGAAGGTGTCCGGAGGCTTGATCAGGGCCCTAGATTAATAGTTGATCATGTTTGTTTGGTCAGAAATGGTTTTGTTAGAATTTTGAATCAGCATTTATTATGATTTAAAAAAAGAAATACATAGATTTAATTGTAGAAACTACTGACTTTCTTGCATCTTGCTTTCTTTCTTCCCTTTTGGTTGTTCGAGGATTCCAGTGGAGGGTGCTTTTCGTCGCTTCCCATCTTGCTTTTAACGTATTCATGGATTCGGTCCATGAGTGGCTCATAGAGGGTGAGGTCATCTCCTATTTTGCGGAGGACATAGCCTGAAATTAACTTTGAACAAGGCGGTAGGTTGTCGTAAATTTTAATCTCTTCACTATTCAGCGGCGCGCCGACATCGATAGTCATAGGTTGCAAGCATGAGAGACGGAGAAATTGGTGGCTTTGGTTTATTGATTAGGAGGTCATTTGGATGGGGTGAAGAGACCGTTGAGCTCTTGGTGATTATCTTTTGTTATAATTGTAGACTTTTTGTAATCCTTTGGGTCTTTATAGGGGTCGAAACTTCGGGAATTTTTGAACAAATTAATCTACACATTTAAAAGGTTGAATTTTCTTAGGAATGTGTGCTTTAGATTTTGGTTTTCGTGATATTTGTTATTGGGAAGGGGCGGCTGTGCTCGACCTTGACCTGCCTACGTAGCATCACTGAGGGATCAAGGCTTAACGTAGTTCGATTATTTTTCACTCTGTTTTCAGGATCATGAATTATTTCGTTCGTATACACAGGTGTGTATGTCCGTTTTGTGGTTCACTTTTTGGGTTCCCTGTTTTTAGTTCGGAGGGCGATTAAGTGGATGAGGGCTCGATATTTTTGAAGCTTGCTAAATAGCATGTTCTCGAGCTTTTTGACTTCCTCGTATGATCTCTATTCCTTTTTGGGTTGGGAATTTTAGGCAATGATGGTAAGTTGATAATATTTTCTTCATACTTTATAGCCACGACCTTCTGAGTATTGCATTGAAGGGGTAGCTCAATCTATCACGATGAATTTGATTATCGTAGATATGTCCCCTATGGTTACTTCTAGCTCGATCGATCCGAGGAATTTGATTATCATGAATTATTTCGTTCGTATACACAGGTGTGTATGTCCGTTT
This sequence comes from Moricandia moricandioides, assembly GCA_905132885.1. NCBI lineage: Eukaryota > Viridiplantae > Streptophyta > Magnoliopsida > Brassicales > Brassicaceae > Moricandia > Moricandia moricandioides. Next base: position 113,359 of record CAJHQQ010000375.1, read on the forward strand.
TGTGGTTCACTTTTTGGGTTCCCTGTTTTTAGTTCGGAGGGCGATTAAGTGGATGAGGGCTCGATATTTTTGAAGCTTGCTAAATAGCATGTTCTCGAGCTTTTTGACTTCCTCGTATGATCTCTATTCCTTTTTGGGTTGGGAATTTTAGGCAATGATGGTAAGTTGATAATATTTTCTTCATACTTTATAGCCACGACCTTCTGAGTATTGCATTGAAGGGGTAGCTCAATCTATCACGATGAATTTGATTATCGTAGATATGTCCCCTATGGTTACTTCTAGCTCGATCGATCCGAGGGAGTAGTTTTTTTTTCCGGTGAAGCCGATTAGCAGCGTCAATTGTTGTCTGAGGAGGGCTTTGGTGAAACCCATCCTTTTGAAGGTGTTGTAAAAAAAGACACCGGCCGAACTTCCGGTATCAATCATTAATTAGAAGATCTCACATCCCCCCGTCATTGAGGCGTATGATTAAAGAATCGTTGTGTGGCTTCTGAGTTTGACGGTTTCGTGTTCGTGAAATACTATTTTGTGGTCGGGATAGAAATAAATGCGGTTTACGACCCTTCTCTGGTAAGCTTTGATCGATTTGACCAAGTTACATAATTTTGATCCCCCCTGTATGAATTCAATTCGCTTTTTCGGTTGGTAGCACCTCTTCATTGCCGGGTGATACTATTTTTTCCGGGTAGTACCCTTGTGACACCCCCAATCTGGTCTAAGTACAGGTTGACTCGACCAGCCGTGCAACAATCAAACAAGAACATGCACAGCCAATCACTAGTAACTTAAACCAAACCGAGAGGCCAAAAATGTGAACCTCAACGATTAACCCAAAGTTCCCGGAATAAATCCAAGTACCTTTGGCCAATCGCCTAAGTACACATATCCTATTAAGTACAACCCAAGGCTTTTCCACCCGACTGACCAAATAGTTAGTTCATCTAGACAAGGACTAATATCATATGGAACTCGTACTTAGAGAAACATTCTTTAATACATTATATAATATTCTTTCAAAAGCATCTTCCAAAATATTAATGATTAACCTCGAGGTTTTCGGTCAACAAACTTTATACATAGGATATATCAAAACTACTTTGCAAGGATCATAAAACTAATGTTGGCTAATGTTGTTCCTTCCCGTCCTAGAGTAAAGGTCTCCCGCCTCCTGGATACATGCATCACAAATGAGTCATGAGTAACTAGTTTACTCAGTGAGTCTAATCCCTCACCCCCAACACATATCAATAGTATCCCGAGCAATCGACACCATTTGAATGCAGAGGAAATATAGTCCTTAATTATCGTATATATATAAGGCCTATAATTCCATCGATGTGAATCATATCTTAAACATCACCTCCATGTCACCCGCCATTTACTCATATATCAATAAGCTATATATATATATATATATATATATATATATATATATATATATATATATATATATATATATATATATACTAGACCCGATAAACCACAAAGGCTAACCGAGCCTAGTGCGTTAGCATTACCATCATCCTCGAACGTCCTTATGAACATTCGAGACTGCATCGTCATGCAGTAGACGGCCTCCAGGGTGCTACCCCATCACCGTGTCTTCATGACCTTGTTCCATTCGCAGGACCAAGTCACGGTAATGCGGGTACTTTAGGGAGAGTGAATACAATTAGACTTCACATGATTCATACTCATATAATTAATAATATACTTATATATTAGTACTTGAGAATAAGTACTAAGGCTCAAGATAAACCTCAAATAATAATTCATAATATTTCTTAAGTGTTTATAATATGTAAACTCTTTGTAGTTTAATATAGTTCAAGAGACTTACTTATGTATCATCCATAATAATTAATTTTACTCAAGCAACCCTCATTCATAACTCATCAGTCATCTATCTCGACTCACCTTTGATTATATGAGATTGGCTAACGAAGACTAGAGTCAAGCTCAAGATAATCACACTCCACTTCACTTCTGATTCAGAACGTCCAAAAGGAAGGATCCGGTTGATCCCACCACTGACCGGTTTTACTTCAGTGATGGATAACCTGATAGCTCACTCTCTTCATGCTAAGATCACGTCCTGACCTTCAAACAAAAAGATCATGATTTGGTTCAACTCAGGACAGAACAGAGCATAACTTAGGGTTTACATCAGACATGAAGCTTCCTTAAAACTGATCTGATTAAACTGATCCGAACAAACTGATTTAAGGTCTTACCAGTTCAGTAATAAAGACTGATAAGTTGTGGACGGATCTCACGGATCTACTAGACCAGATACAATTTTTCCAAACACCAGAGTCACTGATTCAAAGCACAAGAAGGTTGGAAAGGTCGTCCATGCTCAGATCTCTCTTCTGATTTTTCTCTGAATTTTTCTCTTAATTTTGGTCACAGATTTTTGTCTTCTTTCTCTCTTTCTCTCTAAACTTTTCTTTCTAGTTTTTGCTCTCTGTTTCAGAATGTCCAAAGGAGAGAAGATGTTTTATAGCATAAGAAGTTGCTTCAGCTGAGGTTTTACTTAACACAAAGCAGGGCTGAGAGTGGAGAGCTGCTTCATCACTCCCAGCAGCCAAGTTGCTTTCCTTTCCTTCACATGAAGAAAGCTTAACTCAGTCATGTGCTTATCACATGTTCTGGTCCAGCAGGAAGCAAGAAAGCAGACAGGCAGCTTGTGACAATCACCTGATCATTTAAATGAAGCAAACGGGCAGGTTAGTGAAAGGCACAAGACGGGTCAGAAACCATTCATGATGCTGGTCAATAATCTTTTAAACAGTATTTGACTAAAAATTTTCTCGACCTTTGAATCTCATCCTGCTTCGGCTATACTCGTCCACCTTGAATAAAATTCGACCAACATAACTAATACTCGACCAGAACTATTAAGAGAGGCCTTTCAACCACATGACAGTCCCGTCGTAACATTAATTTATCTGGTCAATTTTATTTTTAAATCTGATCCACCAACTCCAAACTAGTCTAGTGGAATTTTTCTCAACCAAAAATTCATTGGCTCATGAGGGTTAATACATTCTTCCCCCCTCAAAAGAATTCGTCCCCGAATTCTCAAAACATAGATACGGACTTTGCTGAACACTGGAGTCGTTGCAACGAGTTTAAGATAATCAGCTCTGGACTTAACCTCATCTTCGTATGTCAAAATAACTAATGGTTGGTTCCCCCAAATACTTGAACTTACAAAATTTTCTGATCCTCCAGTCTTCTGATATGGTGCTCACCTATCCGCAAAGAACCTTTAGGATAGGCGAGAATGGCTTGCAAGTTTTCTGGTGTCAGCAGTTCCTTTATACTTGGTCTGATATAAGCTTACGCAATATCGACTCATATATTTTAAAATGCATAATTGAAAGATGCTCTAGTCAACAGATAACCTTTTTAACTCTGATAAAACTCAGTACTGGCCAAATAACAGATTGCTGATTTTCAGATTTTTTAAAACCGATCATTTCTTTTCTGTGTAGCCACTTTCAAGAAGAACCAAATTCATTACTGCAACACAACTCTCGTCAACTGCAGTTTACATACTTCTTTTGTCAGCCTTGAGTATCTAAATACCATCACTTCTGAAATCTTCCTATCTGCCTTTATCTTATATCCACAACATGGAAATATGGAACGTTAGGTGATGTGCCATACGTGAAGGTAACATCTCGGGTCTTGTCGGTGTCAACTTGATTAATCGTGCAACAATCAAACAACAACATGCACGATCAAGCACGCTAACATGATTCAGACCAAGGGCTACTCTCAAATAGACACACACACCCATTCCAAGAATGATTTCTCTAACAATCATCAGTATATTTATGATCTATCTGAGGCCCTCTTCATAAACTTCTGAACAACTCCAACCTCTCTAATGTTCCCCATAACCAATTTTGGTCCTATTGCTTTCTGATTTACTTCTTCTACCCAACAACTGAGGATCCAAAAGGTTTGTTTATACCACGCTTGATTTACCAATTAAGTACTCTTCTACGACGAATCCAGACTTTCTGTATTGATACATCATTTAATATCTTAACAACCTTGGCATTTCCATTTGCCTTATGGTCATAACTTTTATTTCATTCATCAATCTCGTTCACTTAACATCTCTTTTCTAATCATCATGCATAACTTCAGGTAGGATTTGGGTTCCTTCTCCTACATCTCCTCTTACTGAATTTGTACATGGCACAGTTCTCATACTATTCTCTGAAATTCTCTTCAATAAATTTTTTCCATGGTTTCCTTAAGTTTCCATTCTTCAGCTGATTTCCTCTGATATAAACGAGTAAGCCATCTTGAGTACTACTTGCAATCTTGAAGACTCTTCACTCTCTCCTTATAAGGTCAGCCAAATTCTTCTTCATGATTCTTGAGATATTTCTCAATATCGACACAAAATTTCCTCTCCTCTAAGCATAAACAACTGCATTTGATTTTCGTAGGTTTCTTTGATCATTGAACACTTGCATCCTTTCTCCATACTGAAATGGTTGCGAAATTTGATCTGCAGCCAACTCCAGCTCGTGCATCCGATAATTTACCTTATCCTTTTTAGCTCTCTTGATGCATAGACGATTATCCTATCGTCTTTCATCAGCATTCACCTAAGCCAACACACGATACGTCCATGCAATAGTATATGGCTGGTTAGGCTCATGCAAATCTAAGATATGTGTAGACGTAGAGACTTCCTCTAGATGATTGCTTACTTCATCAATCCTTTTACTCCATTCCAAGGTAACACTATTCTCAGTTGGTAAGCTCAGCGGTTGATATGGTTTATAATTCTTGAACAACCTTCTAATGGTAACTGGTCAATCCAAAGAACTTCGAATCTCAATAATAGAGATTGGACACGACCATTCTGAAATAGTAGCGCTCTTTTCTAAATCTGCATAAACTCTTTGTTCTAACACTCACTGTCTTAATAATCTAACTTCCAATTACCGGCAGCAACATTTACTTAATTCTTGAAGCGTCCATCGAACGTTCTTGAAATAAAAATGCACCTTACGACCGATCTTAGCCACTCTTCAATTCTAGAACTTAATACTTGACCCTGATGGTCACGTCCTTGAATTAACTATAGTCAAACATAACCGCAAACTCTAGTTCTTCTTCTTTACCACTTACATGGGTACACTCCATGGCAATAAACTAAATCGAACGAAACATTTCTCTAAACAAATCTTTTATTTACTACTTTACTCGATTAGAACCACTTGCGAAGATGTCTAGGCTATTGCAGAGAATCCAAGTTCAGGATGACTACTTAATAGGTTACTTCTAGATGTTGACAATCCTTCCAGCGCCTTAAACAGATCTTTGCATTCTCTAAGCATCAGACTGTCCTCTATACTCATCTCCTTTTGATCTTCTACTTTCTCGATGATCAGAATAATGGAATACACTACTTCACCTTTTCCCAAAAGGAATTCAACTCTCCAGACTGGTATGAGTGATGCTCCAACACTTAGTAGAATACCACTTTAAGCCAACGGTGATTGGTCTTCTCCCAAAGACTTCGTTCCTCAACAACTTCCTAATTGAGCTCGGTAACTAGATAGCCAATCTCACTCTAGATAGAAAAAAACTGCTCTAATGGAAGTACTAAGGAATGGAGATGGCATACGAAGGCATACCGTAATTCTAAATTGCAGCCAGTACTTCCACGAATAAGAACAATATACTTGAATTCACCAAAGTGAATCCTCCCTAAAACAATGACACTACCCGGGAACTACATCTATGTGTTGTTCCCGAATTAAACACAATATGGGCGGAAAATTCCGTCCATAAAAAAGGTCTCTTACGATACCTTGATCACAGTTCCACTTATTTATTTAATTATTCATAATTAATATTTTAAAAAAAAATTAACACAACATACAATGGGATAAGAAGCAAACATGTGATTGGACCTTTCAGGTGTTTTCACGGTCCAGGCAACTAAAAAATGTAGGCTCTACCCAAATAGCGAAACACTTGGTTTCGGACTAATTGTTAGGAAGAGCGAACAAGTCCAACAACTGGTACCCTAGGTATATAGGTAAAAGGAATCAGGTAACTTCATGTACAAGGGTAGAACTAAATCCTTACTTTTCAGAGGAAAAACCAAAGTGTGAATGACGTAAACGATCCAGGATTTATCCACTTGATCAATCATGACCATCCTGTCCTCGCTAGCCACAACAATAAAAACTCAGGGTCCTCGGTCTTGATCTAATGAAACGTCCAACCAAAATAATCTCCATCGAATTCCTTGATTGCTTACCAGAATTTTACCTTCGATCTGAACATAGTAGCCTTTAGACAGTCTAAATGGCACGAAAAATCTTCCTTGGCAGTAACAGCTTCCTTAACTTACACGTCATACTATATTGTCTCCTCAAAGCTCGTAAGCACTACAATCTTTAGTTACTCCAATTTTTTGGGATACCTCCCCAAAGAACATCCTTATGATCTTTGGATCATCCTCCAAACCGAAAAGGGTGAATCAGTTTCACTCGACCTCAACCTTCTGGCGGAAACATCTCACTGTGCTAACTCCATAAGTGGAATTTCCAATCGGTCTCATGCTTTGGGTAGAAAAAACTCCATCTTGAACTCTGAAGATAAATCTTTCTAACTTGGAGTAACATTCCCAAAATATGCTTGACGCTTAACGACTAACTCACCGCATCCTTCTTGCTATTGTCTCCTTCCATGTCCTTCTTGCAATCCTCAAAACAATGGGCCATGTCAGTCGTCTGCTCCCAATGTTGCATTTGAAATCTTCCTCAATCCAAAGTCTCCATCGAATGGTTTAGTCGTTTGGTCCCAACTTTTTTATCCTCTTCACAAACTCGAAGATTTCTTGTTGTAGTGGAATGGTGCTGGTGCGTCCATCGTCTTGTACTATACTCAAACTATCTCCTCCACCAACGCTAAGCTTGAAACAAATGTTGAATCAATCATGCTTGTACGGCTCTAGTGATGCTACGTCTCAACATAAGAAGGAAAACTTGAGCAGCCGGAAGAAGAAGTCCATCTTGGTGATAATGAGCAGTCAAATCGCCCTAAACCAGATCATTCCAAACAACCCCGCCTTGACATCGAAAACACATGAATCCGGTGATGCATTCAGTGGGTCTACGCTGTTCAATATATACCTCTCTGAAATATATCCATATTAGAACCCAAAAGCACAGCAGGAAAAGCATGACGATACCAAACCCAAGCGTGACTACTTCAATACCGGAAAATACTATTGACTCCGTTGAGCATGTGTTGGTGCATCTGCTATGAAAGAACATGGTAAGGTAACTACCCATGACTATATATCCTAAGATGAAGGAACCAGCCAGCATATCCTAGTGATCCTTGCCACTCATTTAACTTTAAAATTGAAACAAGTCCCACTCTAGCATCGTATAACCATGCTCTGATACCACCTTTGTGACACCCCCAATCTGGTCTAAGTACAAGTTGACTCGACCAGCCGCGCAAAAATCAAATAACAACATGCACAGCCAGTCACTAGTAACTTAAACCAAACCGAGAGGCCACAATGTGTACCTCAACGATTAACCCGAAGTTCCCGGAATAGATCCATGTACCTTAGGCCAATCGCCTAAGTACACATATCATATTAGGTACAACCCGAGGCTTTTCAACCCGACTGAGTAATACCAAATAGTTAGTTCATCCAGACAAGGACTAATATCATATGGAACTCGTACTTAAAGAAACATTCTTTAATACATTATATAATATTCTTTCAAAAGCATCTTACAAAATATTAATGATTAACCTCGAGGTTTTCGGTCAACAAAATTTATACATAGGGTATATCAAAACCACTTTGCAAGGATAATAAAACTACCGCTGGCTAATGTTGTTCCTTCCCGTCCTAGAGTAAAGGTCTCCCGCCTACTGGATACATGCATCACAAATGAGTCATGAGTAACTAGTTTACTCAGTGAGTCTAATCCCGCACCCCCAACACATATCAATAGTATCCCGAGCAATCAACACCATTTGAATGCAGAGGGTATATTCCTTAATTATTGTATATATATAAGGCCTATCATTCCATCGATGTGAATCCTATCTTAAACATCACATCCATGTCACCCGCCATTCACTCATATATCATTACACTATATATATATATATATATACTAGACCCGATAAACCACAAAGGCTAACCGAGCCTAGTGAGTTAGAATTACCATCATCCTCGAACGTCCTTATCAACATTCGAGACTGCATCTTCATGCAGTACCCGGCGTCCAGGGTGCTACCCCATCATCGTGTCTTCATGACCTTGTTTCATTCGCAGGACCAAGTCACGGTAATGCGGGGACTTTAGGGAGAGTGAATACGATAAGAATTCACATGATTTATACTCATATACTTAATAATATACTTATATATTAGTACTTGAGAACAAGTACTAAGGCACGGGAGAAACCTCAAATAATAATTCATAATATTTCTTAAGTGTATATAATATGTAAACACTTCGCAGTTTAATATAGTTCAAGAAACTTACTTATGTATCATCCATAATCATTTATTTTACTCAAGCAACCCTCATTCATAACTCATCAGTCATCTATCTAGACTCACCTTTCATTATATGAGATTGGCTAACGAAGACTAGACTCGAGCTCAAGATAATCACACCCCACTTCACTTCTGATTCAGAACGTCAAAAAGGAAGGATCCGGTTGATCCCACCACTGACCAGTTTTACTTCAGTGATGGATGAACTTTGTAGCTCACTCTCTTCATGCTAAGATCACGTCCTAACCTTCAAACAAAGAGATCAAGATTCGGTTCAACTCAGGACAGAACAGAGCATAACTTAGGTTTTACATCAGACATGAAGCTTCCTTAAAACTGATCTGATTAAACTGATCCGAACAAACTGATAAGGTCTTACCGGTTCAATAATCAAGACTGATAAGTTGTTGACTAATCTCACGGACCTCCTAGACCAGATACAATTTTTTTCCAAACACCAGAGTCACTGATTCAAAGCAAAAGAAGGTTGGAAAGGGTCGTCCATGCTCAGATCTCTCTTCTGATTTTTCTCTTAATTTTGGTCACAAATTTTTCTGTCTTCTTTCTCTCTAAACTTTTCTTTCTGGTTTTTTGCTCTCTGTTTCAGAACGTCCAGAGGAGAGAAGAAGATGTTTTATAGCATAAGAAGTTGCTTCAGCTGAGGTTTTACTTAACACAAAGCAGGGCTGAGAGTGGAGAGCTGCTTCATCACTCCCAGCAGCCAAGTTGCTTTCCTTTCCTTCACATGAAGAAAGCTTAACTCAGTCATGTGCTTATCACATGTTCTGGTCCAGCAGGAAGCAAGAAAGCAGACAGGCAGCTTGTGACAATCACCTGATCATTTCAATGAAGCAAACATGCAGGTTGGTGAAAGGCACAAGATGGGTCAGATACCATTCATGATGCTGGTCGATAATCTTTAGACAGTTTTTGACTAAAAACTTTCTCGACCTTTGAATCTCATCCTGCTTCGGCTATTCTCATCCATCTTGAATAAAATTCGACCAACAAAATTAATACTCGACCAGAACTATTCAGAGAATGCCTTTCAACCACATGAAATTCCCGTCGTAACATTAATTCATATGGTCGATTTTATTTTTAAATCTGATCGACCAACTCCGAACTAGTCGAGCGGAATTTTTCTCGACCAAAAATTCATTGGCTCATGAGGGTTATTACAACCCTTGTCCCCCGAAGACAGGTTGCAGTGGTTTGACTTAGATTTGTTTTTAAGGTGGGTATTTTTCTGAGCTATGGGCTTCTCAATGAGTCTTTGGACTCTGAGAATTCTTTGAGCTTGTTTTTCCTTGGCAACTAGATTGAAACATTGTGCTACCGTCGGTTTGTTGATATAAGAGATCGAATTGGGTTCGATATTGGTGTTTTAGTTTTGATTTCCAAAATTTCGGGTTGCTAATGCCAGCTGCATTATCATTTTGTGATTTGGTTGTTAGTCCGATACAGCCTGGTTAGCCACTAAATTTGGGGGTAGGTGAGGTTCCCCAGAGAATCATATAAACTCTTTTTTTCTGCGCTGGTGGAGGCGAACTCGGTGATTCTTCTTTGCTTCTCGAATTCTTTTATTAGAGAAGGATTTTGGTTTCGAGGAGTTCTTTGGGGTTACTGTGGTCTTCTCCTTTTGGACTTTGCAGTATTCTTCCTCTTCATTTTTTTCTGAAGTACGGCTTCGCATTCTTCTGTGTAGTGTCGTTTATGGAACATGCATAACTTATTAGGATTGAAGCTGGAAGGTCTTCTTTGGGTCGGGCTATTGACTGAAAAGGAGTGTTGACCTCGAGTAGCTGATTCTTTGAGATTTGGTGGTCTTTTGTTTATGTTGGATTATTCTTGTTTGCATTATACTGCTCTTTCAAAGCGTTGACTTTTTCTTCATAGGCTGTGAAATACAAATCTCGATGGAGTGCATCGTTGACATGGTGTGTTTATTGTTCTAGCAAGGTATAAATATCCTAAACAATTAACTATCAAACCCAAATCTTAACACACAAATAAAACTCTTGCCAAGAGAGATTAGATGTAGTACTTAGGGATCGAATACACAAAGAGCAATGACACACAATAGATTTCTTATATCTAAAGACTACGCTAGGTGGATATATATATATCAGTAGAAATTAATCAGTTTAAGGAAATATTCCTTATCAAAAAGTATAGATGAAATAGGGAAATATGATAATAATGTAGATATGGATATATTATTAAATTAACTAAACTCAAATGTAAATATGCTAGATTTAGGGTTTCAGGCTTAATGGATTATAGGAAATATGAAACACGGAAATGTAAATATTCTAGAACTCAAATATTAACTATTATGACCCTTTGAACTCCAACTCTCGTATGCGAGTAAAAGGAAAGACCATCGATCGACGGCTTAGGCCTGATGTCGATCGATGGTGAAATCAGAAGGAAGTGGACGAGATTTGATATGTTCACCAAGCTAATTAGACCGGCTCTCGCATGGGCTAACAACCTAGTTCAATAGAGTCTATTATGGTACAAAACTTACTCTTGTAGTCATCCAAGTCCTACTTTCGAGATCATAGTTAGCTACCCTAGAATGCAAGCATTAAGCACAACTCAATTGATTGATATTAACTTCACCTCGCAATCCTACTTTTGGGCTAATCCATGATTGCCTTCATTCAACCTTAAATCTAGTTGATGACTACTCAGACATAATTAAAGTAAGAACAATAGTCTGAAATATATAATGCATAGATTAAATATTGGGATTCCAATACAAATCTCCCTAAGGAGTTATGAATCTTCTTCCCTAGAAACCTTAAAACTATAATAGAAAACTGAACTCTTTCCAAATCTCCACACACACACACACACACACACACACACTTGTGTGTAATACATAAAGTATAGATATAAAACCCTAAAATCTAGGTCAAAACTCGTCCAAGGTATCTTCTTCATTTTTCTCTAACTTGGGCTTGAGATCGGCTGTCTGTGGATTGGTTATCGATCAATGGCAAGTGTGCAACATCAATCGATCTTGGTCTTGTACCATCGGTCGACGCCAAGATAGTGTCGTCGATCGATGATTGTTTTGAACTTCAACTCTCTGAGTGATCAGCTATGGGTTCTTCTCCTCTAAATGTTTCAAAAAATCCAAGTATCTCCATATATCTCCAAAACGTACATAGACCTGTAAAGACCTTAAAACATAGCCTGGACACACATAATAGACCCTAAATAAAGCTTATAACATGGCCTAAACTGGTAATAAATAGGTTATGTTACCTCCCCCAGACTTAACCTTTTGCTTGTCCTCAAGCAAAGAATCCTACGAAAGAGGTTTTGAAAAGCTAAGACTCATATAATGTCTAAGTATAATTGTCACCCTACTTTGTTGCAATCACATCCTATCAAGTCAATCACTGAGAAATTTTATATACATTATCCTAGTATAGAAACCAAATCCATTCTACGAACAACTTAGCGAATACTAGTATTACTTGCCCTCTACTGATTTTATTTATTTGCAAAATATAAAAGTGCAGACTTTACCTTGCGAGTATCGATCAAAGGATATATGGACACTTACCCCTGCAAGTATCTGAGCACATAGATAGTGTTCTCTGATTCCTTTCTTCTCTCTCTTCTCACTTCTCTCAGTCAATGTCTCTCTTCCTTTGAAGGTATCATTTTTTCTTTAATTGATTGAGATATTAGGACATGTTTCCATAAATCAAGCCCTAATGGTGTTTGCCACCAAATCATGTTCACATCTCTTTGACCTTTGTCTCTTTCTAGAATCATATGAATCAAGCCTGAATGGTTGTAACCACCAAATCTTGTTCGATTCCTTTTTTTATCTGAAGGGGAGAGAGAGAGGAATCAGAAGCACACAGACTTTTACCTTCCAGACTTTCAGAAGGAATCCGATCCAGTGTATACCAAGTCCCAAAGCAAGCAAATAATGTCAGGATTAGTATTGGAAATCAGCTTCGGTTCCTTCAAACTTTCTAAGCAAGTGTGATATAGCGGCATGATGATCCACTTTGGTATCTCTAGTAATCTCTCCAAATAACCTTCTAAGAATTGTGCTAAAGTGTGGTTAGTCAATAATAAATCTTGATCATAGTCCCCTTTTTAACTCAATAAAAAAATTTGAAAAATTTCTATAGTTATAGAAATAAAACTCAAAAATAAATAAACAGCGTTAGCAAACCTCCCTCAGACTTCAATTACATTGTCCCAAGTGTAATCCGTCTTGGATTGGTTAGAGAAAATAAAATTATAAGTAAATAGTTTAACTGTAAAACTCAATACCTCCCTCTGTAAGAGGGCGTCGATCGAGGGTAGGCTTGTGTGGTCGACCGATGGTGCCTCTGTGGTGTCGATTGATGGTGAACTTAAACAGTCTGTAGAAACAAAGTAAAACTTGAAATAAATAGTAGTATAAGTAAAATAAAAACTTACTAAACAGTGGGTTGCCTCCCACTCAGCGCTTGGTTATAGCCTTAAGCTCGACGTTTGAACTCTCTGACTAGTATGGAGGTGGATCAACACTTGTAAAACAAGAGTATACATCTTCTTTGCCATTCTGAAACCATGTAGCAACGAAGCTTCTGATTGCCTCATCTTCTCTGGCTTTCTCACTCTTCATGATCTCCTTAACAACCTCCACTGAAGGCATTCGCCTTTGTAGATTCTCAATACTGTGCTGTAGCATTCGAAGTCTGGCAGCTGTAGTCTCTGATATATCCTCCAATTGCTGAGAGATATCTTCTTTCATCAGGCTTTGAGAAAAGGTAATCTCATCAAACTTGTCTTCTAATTATTTTTTTGCTGCGGACTCTTGTCTGTCGAATTTAGTATCGATCGATGCCTTGATGTTGCCGTCGATCGATGTCACTTTGTTTATCCCAATCGCATGCTGTCTTCAAATAGTATCCAAATCTTGCTTCATATCACCCATACGTGTAGTCAAAATGGTGAGGCACTTGTCTATAGGATAGTAGACATCATCAAGCCTCTTGTAGGAATCATCCAGTGAAATCTCTTGAGCTTTGTATATCTCATGCATGATATCGTCAATCTCTGCTCTATTGTATGTCTCTTGCTTATTCATAGACATAGCAATTTTTGCTGCATGTTCTGGTAAACATATGTAGCTCTGCTCAAACATAGTAGCTTTTTCCAGAACTGCTCTGATGTCTTCTCTTTGCACATTCACGACTCTACCGTTTATAGCTTTTGCATTACCATTCTCATCTCTGTAGATGTCATACTCCTCTTTCTTTTCCCAATGTAAAATTCTTCTGCCATTAGTATCATACGCTTTCGTTCCATGCTCTATATGACCGTCAATCAGTAGTGGGTTTATCCAATCGACTGATCGTGGACTTCCTAAACCAAAAGGATTAGAGGTACAAAACTGGTTCACCCTTGGAATGGTGTCGATCGATGCAGGATGTCTGTCGTTGATCGATGTTTGCTGTTTGGGAATGTATGGATCATTTTGGATTGGCACGTTCTTCTATACCTCGTTGCCAATCAATGTTTGTACTCGTGTGTCGATCGATGGTTGTTGTCCAAATAAATTTCATGATCCAGTAGCCATAACAAGGGCATCTGTACATCCTCCTTAGGTATGTTTAGAATTCTTCCATACATAGCTCGTGCACGTCCTTATGTATCTCTGAAAATTCCAAACCCATCTGGTCTAAGATAACCATCACCTGTATCTTCTGCTCATGTTTCTTGTTCTTGTGTGCGTCTGATATTGTTTGAAGGCTATGTGATATTGTCGATTGACGCTTGATTATCCACATTCGCGTTCATTACCCAACCAGCTTCTTCCATTGCTAGGCTGTTATACTCAATCAGCTTTTCCTCTTTATAATCTGTATTGTAGTCTTCGTAAGCTTCATCGTATCCTTGGTATGCCTGATGGGTGTCAATCGATGGTGCATGGTGACCGTCGATCGATGCTATATAATCAGACTTTTGGCCAAAAAGATTTCCAGCTCCATTAGAAATCGTAAGTATATCTGACACATCTTCCCTCGTGACATGCAGAATTCTGCCATCCATAGCTCTTGCGTGATCGTCTGGATCTCTCATAATGCTGAACTTATCTGGTTGTAGACTACCATAATCACTTTCGTGTTCTGCAGCTGAATCATATTCATACTATGAGTTAATGCCAGTATCGAGCGATGGTGAATGGTTACATCGATCGTTCTCGAGTTTCCAAGTTCATGGGAAACATGAAAAACACCAGCCTCTTCCACAGCAGTACCTTGGTATTCAATTATTTCTTCTTCTCTTCAATCTTCATCGTGCTCAAGGTAGGCTGGGTTGTAATCGAGATCTGCATGGTAAGTGTTGATCGGTTTTGAATGGTGGGTGTCGATCGATAGTAAGGTCTGGGCGTCGATCGATTGTTTCGGCGGGTGTCGACCGATGCTCCTTATTCTGATTCCTCATTGAACTCATAATCACATAAGCATGTAGCCACAAGTTCTGCGTCATTACATAATTTAATCAGAGTAGCTTTGCTCTTGTTCTTGACAGGTTCATAAAAAATATTTTGATCAGTTAGAGATAGATACAACCTATTTAGCTTCATGTTGCAGACAGCTCCCACGATGGCCATGAATGATCTACCGAGTAGTAGTGAAGAGTTCCAGTCTATCATGATGTCCATCACATGGAAGTCTACTGGGATTAAGGCATTGTTAATATGAACTGGAACATCTTTTACCATTCCTCCTGAGTTCACTCTTGAGCAGTCTACAAATGTGAACGAAACATTGGAGGGTTCCACTCTTAGGTTAAGCTCCTCTACCATAGACTTTGGCATAATACTTACTGACGATCCAGTGTCACAAAGGGCATTAGGATATTCGTGGCCCTTGATGAAGCATGGGATCAAGAACTTTCCAGGATCACTTTTCTTTTTCAGACAAGTCCTTTGCTTCATCTTCTCTCTGAGGTGATTGAACATGATTTCTATATCATCATTTGTCTCCCTAGTTTCCCTGAAAAACATTCACAATCTATGAGTATAATAAGTTTCATCAAAAGAGATATCTAGAGGAATTTTAAAAACTCTTTTAGCAAAGCTATCCATCTCCTTTTCATTGGCTCCTCTGCGTCGATGCTTTGGGATCTTTTTACTCCTCTTTGAGTGTCCCTTATCTTCTCTATCGATATCCATAGCTTCAGATGTGGTTGTATTTTGTTCTGAAACTGTCACGGTCGGACGCACAATTAAGCTTGCATTGAGGTTCGGCAATCAAAGCGGTTTCCTGAAACAAGTGATTTAGCAACATCAAGACATACCAAAATATCTTTTAAAAGAAACATACCTGAAGTACACTGTAGAGTTGTTCTTCCGGTATGAGTTATTGGTAAAAACTCTCCATTTCCAACAAGAACTTGTTATGTTCCATTATAGGGCTCAGCTTGTTGGAGATGAAGTGGAGAGCTCGTCACATGTGTTGTTGCTCCTGAATCAGTATACCAGTCATGATTTTGATGGTCTGTAATTTTTTTGATCCTCATGTCTGCAAGTGCTTCTGGTACCTATTCATGTTGATAACTGTTGTTGAACCTGTGCCAGCATTTAAGGGCTGGATGCCCCATTTTTCCACCAATCTGACAGACAACTGAATTTGACCTCCATATGATGCAAAAGAACTAGATGAAGAGATTTTGTTGATGAAAATCTCGGCTTATAGTAGAGGAAGATCCTCTACCTCTGTTGAATCTGTTGTAAGAACCACATCCTTTGTTGTTGTTACAATAGTAACTCTGATTCGAATAGTCATAGGTCTCCTGAGTTTTGGTGACATTCAAGGCCGAATTTGGTGAGACAGTTAGATATGTTGTGTAGCTCTTGAGTATGTCCACATACCTAGTAAGTTTAGGTACCACGTCTTCAAAGGTTTGACTAGGAACAACATCAAGAGAACCTTCAATGCTAGTCTTGATAGGTTCATACTCTCTCCCAACGCCGTGGAGAGCAACAAAGATCTTCATTTTCTCAGTGAGCTGAACTGAGCTTTGTCGAGCTACATCTCGCTGATTGAGCTGTTTGTTTACTTCGTCCAGCTACCATAACACTTGCTCAGCTCTTTTAACTTGTTTCTCTCCCTCTTATTTGATTAAGTCCTTACATACTTAACCATATCTTGACCATGGATCACCTGTTCTCTGATCAAAGTGATCCACAACTCAATTCCTCGAACCATGGTCATGCACATGATCCTATCTAGGATAGGGCGTGTGACATTGTAGCATGTAGACAGTCTCCTTTAAATCACCATGCAGAAAACTTACACCCATCTGGCGAATGTCCCAGTTCATGATTGTTGCTAGGTGAAAGACAAGACGGACTGTAGGAGTTCTCACCACTGGACTTAAGTCTCTAGGTAGTCAATGACTTCTTCTTGGTGATTTCCCTTATCTACCAGCCTAGCTCTTCTTTTCTTTAAGGTTCCATATGCATTTAGTTGTGATCGGAAAACCCAATGACCTTCTATTGGATGTGTAGGGAACCAGAGACCATCTTTTTGTCTCGATGCAATTGTTATATTCCTCAGTTATTGCACCACTCCAGTGTTCATCTTTCACAGAAGCTGTGATAGTCTTTGGTTTCGGGTAAGCAACTCTATTACTGAACAAATCATACCTCTGGTTGGGCTTAGAGATGCCTAACTTTCCTCTTGTAACCATTGGATGTATGTTGGAAACCATAGGTACATAAGGCTGAGACGGTGCAATGCTTTCTTCTTGTGTTGGGGAGGATGTTGTAGACTGTCCACTGTCTGCGTGTGGCTGAGAATAGGCTTGATAGCTTGACATAGGTAACTCTAAGATGGAAATATCATTTGACGTAGACTGAGACATAGTTGAGTCAGAAGGAGGCATCTCTGGTGCAGTAGATATGGAAACAGCTCTGATTGGAGTGAGTCTCGTTTCCTGAGCTGGTTGTTTGGGTCTCATTAGTTCAGGAATATGAATTTTTGCAGGTTTATCTGTTGGAGTAGAGCTTTGAGGCGGTTGTATACTTTGAAACCAAGCTTCACACAATGGAGTTTTTAATCTTGATTAACCTTGGAGTAAGTGTCTGAGAATGAATAGAACTTTTCATCGAATAGCACATGCCGGCTTATGTAGACCCTACCAGTAGTGGGAAACAAACATCTGAAAACCTTGTAATTCTCACTTTATCCCAGAAAAACACACTTCAGAGACCTAGGGTCAAATTTTTGTGCAGCATATGCTCTTAAAGTAGGGTAGCAAGCACATCCAGAACTCCTTAACTCAGAGTATGTTGGTGTTTTGTTCAGAAGCTTCTCAAATGGCGATAGTTTCTTGTCCACTGCAGAAGAAGTAAGCATGTTGATTAAGTAATTAGTCGTGTAGAAGGCTTCTACCCAGAAATTTTGAGGCGTCCCACTATGAAAGATCATCGACAAGCCAAGCTCCACAATATGTATATGCTTCCTGTCTGCAAAGCCATTTTGTTGAGGTATATGAGAGAAAGAGATGAAATGTTGAATGCCATGAGACTGCAGGTGCTGTGTCATCAAATTACTTGTGAATTCACGTCCTCCATCACTCTGGAACACACTGATCTTGCAGCAGAATTGGTTCTCAACACGAGCCTGGAATATTTTTAATATTGAAAAGAACTCAGACTTATATTTCAGAGGATAGAACCATGAATATTTTGAGAAACTGTCAATAAATATTGCATAATATTTGAACCCTTGTACAAACTCCATAGGTAGAGGTGTCAAATGGGCGGGCCGTCCATGGGCTAACCCAGTCCAATTTATTTTGGGCGGGCTATGGACGCGCCCATTTAATATATGGTCTAATTGGACAAAAGACCAAATGGTCAATGGTCCAATTGAGTAAAGACCACATGGACAGCGGGTGTCCATCGGCATCCTAAAAACATACACTTGATAAAAAAAACATAGTTTATAAGTTTAGTGAAAAACACAATTTCAACGGAAAATCAATATTTTACGAGATTTACAAAAAAATGTGATTTTCCGATTTTGGCGGAAAAACTTAATTTCTCGTTTTTTCGGGGAAAAACAATTTCTCAGTCTTGTGTAAAAACCTAATTTCTCGGTTTTGGCGGGAAAACGTGATTTCTCGGTTTTGGCAGGAAAATGTGATTTCTCGGTTTTGGCGAGAAAACGTGATTTCTCAGTTTTAGCGGGAAAACGTGATTTCTCGGTTTTAGTGGGAAAACGTGATTTCTCGGTTTTGGCAGGAAAATGTGATTTCTCGGTTTTGGCGGGAAAACATGATTTCTCGGTTTTGGCGAGAAAACGTGATTTCTTAGTTTTGACAGAAAACATGATTTCTCGGTTTTGGTGGGAAAACGTGATTTCTCGGTTTTGGCAGGAAAACGTGATTTCTCGGTTTTGGCGGAAAGAGTGATTTCTCAGTTTTTGCAAGAAAACGTGATTTCTCAGTTTTTGCGGGAAAACGTGATTTCTCGGTTTTGTCGGGAAAATGTGATTTCTCGGTTTTTGCGTAAAAACTTAATTTCTTGGTTTTGGCGGGAAAACGTGATTTCTTAGATTTGGCGGAACAACTTGATTTCTCGGTTTTGGCGGAATAATGTAATTTCCTCGTTTTAAAGACAAAATTGTAATTTTTTAATAATTAAAATTAATTATAAATACTATTGGGTGTCCATGGGCATGCCCATATGGACATGGTCTTTATTGGTTATAGACATTTTTTGGACCATTGTCCAGTATGGACCGACCATTACTGCCCAAAAACTGAAATTGTCCAATTAGTTAAGTCCATTTGGGCTCTGGACGGACCAATTGACACCTCTATCCATAGGAGCTAGACCCCAGAGATCACAATGGACTCTCTCTAGAGGTATAAAAGCTTGAAAACTAGAAGCAAGAATGGTAGTCTATTGCTTTTAGCATGTCGACATGACTAACAAAGCCTATTTGAAAAACTACTGATAGAAATAGACTTCTGAGATGATAGTTGCTGAATAATCTTATAGTGAGTAAGACCAAGCTTCTGGTGCCACAACTCCTCTGTTGCTGAGTTCTTTCGTGAAGCGTAAAAGATCTGAAAATTTGGATTACCCAGCATGTATAAACCGCCTTGATTACTTCCCAGGGTGAGCAACTTACTTTTTGCCTTATCATTCACACGTACATCATCAGAATCTAACTCAAAAGAGCATGGATAATCTTGAGTAAGCTTAGACACTGAAAAAAAGTGATTTAGCAACATCATGACATACCAACATAGATTGTAGAGTTGTGCTTCTGGTATAAGTTATTGGTAAGAACTCTAACAAGAACTTGGTCTGTTCCATTATAGGGATCAGATTGTTGGAGATGAAGTGGAGAGCTCGTCACATGTGTTGTTGCTTCTGAATCAGCATACCAGTCGTGATTTTGATGGTATGTAATGTTTGTGATCCTCATGTCTGGAAGTGCTGCTGGCACCTATTCATGTTGATAACTGGTGTTGAACTTGTACTAGCATAAGGGCTGAATGCCCCATTTCCACCGACCTGACAGACAACTGAAGCTTGACCTCCATATGTGCAGAAGAACTAGATGAAGAGATTTTGTTGATGAAAACCTCGTTCGCTAATAGAGTAAGATCCTCTTCTTCTGTTTAATCTATTGTAAGAACCACGGCCTCTGTTCTTGTTACAATAGTAACTAGATTCGGAGTCATAGGTCTCCTGATTTTTGGTGACATTGAAGGCCAAATGTTGTGAAACTGTTAGATCTGTTGTGTAGCTCTTGAGTCTGTCCTCATAGCTAGTAAGTTTAGGTACCACGTATTCAAAGGTTGGACTAGGAACAACATCAAAAGACCCTTCAATGCTAGTTTTGATAGGTTCATACTCTCTCCCAAGGCCGTAAAGAGCAGCAAAGATCTTCATTTTCTCAGTGGATGGTCACAGATGCCTTTTATTTCTTTAAGATATTCACTCATGGACTTGTCCTTCTTTACTACAATTTGAATCTTTCGTTGCATCTCAAACAAACAATATGAAGAGACCTGTTAAAGTGATTCTCCAAAGACATCCATACCTCATGTGGAACACCACCACACTGAGAATATCTTTTGAGAACGAACCCAAAAGCCAATACTTCACAACTTGATTTGTTCTTTTTCATACTCTGGATGTTATTGTACCATTACGTTACTGTTGATGCCTGGAAAATTGAGTGTATCAAGAGGTTCCGGAATAGAACCAGTAACGAAACCGAGAAGTCCTTGACTAGAGAGAAACGCTTCAAACTGCGATTTCCATAGAATATAGTTTCTCTCGTTCAAGGTGATTGTAACACAGTCGGAAATGTTTAGAGATGGAGCAGATAAGGTTCCATGGCCTGTTCCATGGCTCTGATACCATGAAAACAGTGCAGAAACTTTATTAAGTTTGAAGCTTTTTGTATTTTGATTCTTGCTTAACCTTCAAGGTTTACAGAGTTTTCTATTTATAGACTACGGCCTCTCGTTAACCCTAGTTTTTCAGTGCCACATGTTGACACCTGAAAGGTTCCATTCTTCCTTAGATAACGATGAAAGCAAGCAAAGTGATTGAGTGTGTTGAGTGCTTTGCATGTACTGTCGGGACTCCCAGAAGTTGTTGCAGCAGAGCTTTTGTCGTCGTTGTTTAAAGATGGGGAACGTTGTGGCTGACTGATCTTGGGCTCTGGTTTCTTGGGCTCGCTTTGATTAGGTTTGGGCCTCCACTGAAGATTGTTGATGAAACGTCGTCGGATTGATCTCTGTTCTGATTTCGTTATAAATTATTTAGAAATAATTACACACTGAGTCACATTTTGACTTTCTAAATACATTTCAAGCCACTTTGTACTTGAGACACACTTTTTTTTTCTTCTTTGTCTTTTATACCCTTAATTTTAGCTAACTAAACCAAACAAAATATCTTATCTTTTTCTGACTAAATGCACATTATTTCTTTACTTAAATCTAATACCACCTTAAGAACCTCTATTCTAACTCAAAATCACTTTCTCGTTTAAGGATCTGGCCATGTATATAATTAAATAATCGGAAAGTTACCAAAAAATCAGGTTCTCGGTATGTTGTTTGTAACAATTATCAAAATTTCATTGCTACTTTTGAGAATCAAAGTCTCGATGAAATTTATTATCACAAATTCGTCAGTTATTTCAGACGAGATTCCAGAAACAATCACACCAAAAATAGACGAGACAAGTTATTGGAGGTTCTGAGTAACTTCCGAAAAAAATAAAGTGGTTTAAAACAAAAAAAAAATTAACATAAACCAAAATTGTTTTGATTATTATAACTAATACAATGAAAGTACCATAGTGGAAATAAAAAGTGAAGATGTTGTTTCTGTAAAAATAAATTTCATAGAATGATGTGAAACCACAAACACTCTGTTTTACATATACAAAAACAGAGTATGAAAAAAAAATTAAACCGCTATGATGCTACGTTGTACTTTCACAGCTTCTTCCAGCAAACCTCCACCGTCCACAATATGTTCTTTTGTAGTGAATCATCTCCACAGTCCCCTCGCCTACAACATTAATGGAGGCATCCCCATTGTTATATCTTCCGTACACAAATCTTTTGTCCATAACTCAAATACTAACAACTCCTCTTTTCACAACTCGTCTATCCCCAACTCCCATGTCCACAACTCTCTTATCCACAAAACCAAGGCACCAACTGGTAATACGTAAAAACTTCAAGGTTTTTTTTATTTAATCTTTACTTAACCCGTGCAAAGCTACTGAGGGTACCCAACATAATGTAAAGGCGGTGTTTGATGCGGCTATCAAAGTAGATCTCCAGCCACCCAAAAACAAGAAGAGGAAGAAGAGAAAGTCTTAGAAAGGTTGTTCTATATTGTGATTCAATAGAGAGAGAAGGAACCAACATGAGAATAGAAGAGCTCCACTTGTTTTCTTAAAGAAAGGGAGAATTTGTTGTATCTCTTGTAAAAAAATTCTCAATCCACAACTCCTCTTTTCAAACCTCATCCATCCCCAACTCCCATGTCCACAACCCCCTTGTCCACACAACCAAGGTATCATCAGGGAACCAACCATCCTTCGAGCCCTCATCCACCACCCAAACATCACTCCCACACACTCATGGACCCCTCTCCCCCCCCTTCCCACAACACCCCTTCCATTGACATGATCAATTTCTGGCACAACCTAGTCCCCCTTTCTGTTTTATATCAATAATGTTTCAAATCTTTTAAGTTTGAAACCCATTTTCTTAACAATACACGTGTACATATTCATCCTATGCCACCATGTGTCCATCCACACAAAAATAATAGTTGGTGTACACCAAAAAAATATAATAGCTGGTTACACAAATCTTTTTTCTAGAGAAAGGAAGAAACTCACACATTAACAATGTCTTCAATCAATTTTTCAAAAAACAAAAAAAGTCAAACAAACGAGAACCCATAGATTTTCTTAACTTTTTCAAATCAGACGGTCTTAAAAAGAACACAGTTTTCAATACAACTATCAGAACTCTCTTAACTAAACAATCATAACTAACCACGAACCAAACAACCAAACAATTTAATATTAGCTTAATAGAAAGTATCACCTTAGAAAATACAAGGGGAATTTTCGTCCTATTTACACCTCGATTTCATGAAAAGTACCTCTCAAGTACTAAGTGACTAATTTTGTTAAAAAAAGGTAGAAAAGTACCTTATAACGTAATGCACTCTATAATTTGTGATCGTTAGATTCGTCTTATGTTATAATACGATCGTAGATCTCTGACATAACCTTTTATCACTCACCTTCATTATTCTAATTTTTTTCTAAACTTTCTATTATTAAAATCATGTTCTCTATAAGTTCCAAACTGGTGTGTCAGCAGCTTATTTGGATTTCATGAATTATATTGTTACATAACTAAACTACCATTTGCTTTTACCGAGCCTTGTTTTTGTCAAAATGTTTGTAAAAGCTTAGTATCATATCCATATCTAATAAGTATAATTATTGTCTGGAAGCTAAAGAATGTTGACAAAGAAAATGTAAAGTTCCATGATATTGAAAAAGGGTGATGAACCACCTTCGTAGGAGTATAGATCTGAAGCCATGTTATGCATGTGACTAGAAAAAAAATATAGATATATCTTTTAGTTCTTTATATAACTTTGTAACGATATCTTCCCTATTTTTTGAACTTTAATCTACACTATAATAAAGAAGTATTTAAAATCAAATTTCAAAGGATGTAAATGGAACTCATCCGAAATTCACTTCGTTTTTCTGTTGACATAACTTTAGTAATGTAATTATATCAAGATTGACGAAATTGAATTCTGCATGGGGATTATTCATCATTGCTGTTGAATTATTATAAATGAAAAGCTACTTTCGGGTAGTTGGTAATTATTTTTTGGAAAAAAATTTGTGAACTACACGAAGTTTACCGTCATGATAAAGGATTTTACTCTATCCTAATCAAAGTAGTATAGATGAGTGTCAATCCAATCCTAAGTGAACATGATGCAATGAGAATACAAGTATAAACTTAATCTAAGTGCAACCAATTCGATATGGGGTAAAGTAACCAAATAACACAAATACGAAACTAGGAATATAAACGAATGGGAGAAACGAGAACCCATGGGCAAGGGCTTTGACTTTGGGTGATTCGGACTTAAGATAAACGGTTAACGCTATAAACAACTTAGTTCTACTAGTCTAGACTTTATCATTAAACTAATTCTTTGTCAAGATAGAAGTTCATTTGCTTTCAATCACTAGACATCAAATGTCTTTGGTCTAATTAAATCAAGCAATCATTAAAACCTGGTCTATTGACTATCTACACTTTCTTAACATCAATTGTCATTGGTTAAGCCAGTAAAGAGAGTTATCACTTGGTTCAGACATTTCGTCGAACACCTTTCGGGTACAAATTGTCTATTGATCTAGATCAAAGTGATCAAGTCTAACCTAGCATTAAAAACTAGCAATAATCATAGAACATGAACAGTCAAGCATTAAACCTTCTAACCTATTACCTAATCACCCTAGATCACCCTAACCCATGGATCCTACAAATGACTACTCACTAGCAGGCATGATGAACTCAAAAACAGATGATGAATAAGAGTAAATCATTGCCAATGAACAAGAATGGAATGATAAATCAATATAAGATAAAAAGGATTCAAGATCCAAAATCTTCTTCACCAAGAGTAGTCTAGTCTCCAATAAAAATCAGAATGAATAAAAACTAGGTTTTTAGGGTATTTATATCTGTTTAAAAACAAATCGGGTCAACCCAACAAGCCTGGTTTGACCCGCAACAAGTCCAGCATTCTCGACTGTAGCGACCAGGGCTGGTCGCTATGCCTGGTCGCTATGGTCCCTGGGTTTCCTTTGTGGGTCTGTAGCGACCAGGGCTGGTCGCTATGGCATCCGCAACTCCCTGTGGGGTTGTAGCGACCAAGGCTGGTCGCTACGCCTGGTCGCTACGGTATCCGCAACTCTCTGTGGGTCTGTAGCGACCAAGGCTGGTCGCTATGCCTGGTCGCTACGACCCCTTTTTGCTCCAAACTCCACTTCTTTGCCTCAATTGCCTCCAAAGTCACCAATAAGCATCTCCAACACCTGACATAGACAAATGTAATGGAATGCAACCTAAATATGCCTAGATGCTATCCTATATGCTTAAAATGCATCAAAAGAGATGATCAAAATCATGCAAATATGTAGGATATCAACTCCCCCAAACTTGTCCTTTACTTGTCCTCAAGTGGACTTTCGAAAACAAGAAAGAAAGAGAGGTTTGAAAATGGGAGCTCAGAACCAAAAGGTACACTTTCTAGCTTTCAACATCACATCCTAGGTAGACATGGCACGCAGCATGAGCATGTTCTCTTAGTATACTCTATCTTCTCAAGGCCTAAAGGAACTCTCATACCTCTACACTAGGTGCAATGCTTATCAACCAACAAGTCTTTACACCAACTCTCACGTTCATTGACAGACAAATAAAGTGGATCCCTGCAAATGGAAACTTGATCTCGATCTCGATCCTTGGCTTGGTAAGTGAAAATGGTTTATTTATAACAGAAGTGAGGTTCGATTTCTTTGGTGACTTTCACTCAGGAAAAGGGGCTTGAACATTATGCAAAATTTATCTAAGAAAAGGAGCAATTCATGCATACAATGGTTTGTTTTCATCATTCTACCCCTTTCCAAACACTTTCAAACTCTCATTTTTCTCACTCACCAAATGAACTCTCTCTTTTTTCTTTTACTTTAACCAACTAGGGATATCTTTTTTTTTTTTTCTTTCTCTTTTTTTTTTATTTTTTTCAACCTTTTATTGTATCTCTTTTTTTTCTTTTTCTTTGATCCCTAGTGGTTATCTTCCTTTCACTTTTCTATTTCAGCTCATTCTTTTCACTCATCTCACACCTCAAACCCCAAAAGCAAAGCTTATAAACACCAACACACTTTCCATTCCTAAATGCTAGCTCAAAAGAGGTCCTATAGCTAGTCCAAGATGAAAACAAGCCAATGTCGCTCCTAATACTCTCAAGATTTTGCACATGACAAGCTATCAATAAAAGGCCTCACTCAAGCAAATTCAACTGTGGTCTCAAAGAATGGCAAGGGTTTAAGGGTAGGGAGATGACATTTGGGTTTTCAAGAGTGGTATAACAGATGGAGATCAACCCAAACGTGCATGAGATCCATGACCAAGCATACAAGAGTCCATAAGCAGGGTAGATTAAGTTCGTTAGACTCTAATTCGTTTTGGAGTTGGTTTCAAGAACAATGTCAGTCACAGCAAACAACTAGTTTCGAAAAGAGTTTTCAAGGCTCGAAGCTTACAAGTCCTTTCGAGAAATGCTTAAGCTACTTGCTATGTTTAACTAGGGTGTGATGTTGAATTCTAGACATGTGTTCTTTATGAGGTAATAACATCCTTGCTCCCTATGCAGAATGCATGCAATCTATATGCTCTAGACTCAATCCTAAAAATGAAAATATGCAAACTAAATGATTTTTTTTTTTTTTGAATGATACAATGCAATGAAACATAAGAAACTAGATGATTAGACATGGCACCTCCCCCAAACTCGAACAACACAGTGTCTGTGTAGTCAAGAGAGAAGGAGATAATGACAGAAAAACAAAACAAAATGAGACCAATAAAACAATGCGTATTTACAAAGGTAGGTGTGGAGATACCTCAAAATGAGTCGGAGGCAGTGTCCTCGTCGCCACCGTCACCTTCTTCTGCCTGGTAACTTTCCTCTTCTTCATCAGAAGTGTCGGTCTCTATTGGCTCTTTACCACGGCGAGAGTGCCTGCGAGGTCGTGGGGAGGACGTCTCAGCAATGATGAAGTCTTCAGCTTTACACCCTCCTACTCCAGCTCTAACCAGCACGTCGGTGACTTTCTTCATGAACCGTGCTGAGGATGCAGCGTTCTTCTTAACTGTCCTCTTGAGTGCCTTGTACTTGGCAGACAGCTTTTTGATGGTCCTATCTTGCATCCTGTTCCACCCCTCAAGTTTCCCAATGTACTCGTGGGCATCGCGCAGAGGGCCCTTCTGAAGAGCTCCAGTATGGGGTGTGAAGTGGTAGTGAGAAGGATCATAAGGTATGTCCTCCTCTTCCTGAATCTCAGGTGCTTCACGTGAAGAGGATGCACGGGCTGGTGTTGTAGTGCTTCTGGCAGCAGGAGGAGATGAGGATGGACCAGCAGCTGATCCTCTTGCCGGTCTCCTACGGTTTGGAACGGGTTCCAGTGGCCCATGTGCCCCAAACAACACGTCTGAAGGGAGCTCAAAAGCAATGCTCTGTGTG
Source organism: Moricandia moricandioides (assembly GCA_905132885.1). NCBI lineage: Eukaryota > Viridiplantae > Streptophyta > Magnoliopsida > Brassicales > Brassicaceae > Moricandia > Moricandia moricandioides. Next base: position 140,834 of record CAJHQQ010000375.1, read on the forward strand.
CTGCGCACCATGAGGATTCGCGGGTTGGGTAGGAGGACTTCTTTGTGGTCTTTGTGGATGTGGTAGGAATAGACATACCGGCCCTGGAACATCCCTGAAAGAAATTTGGTCCTCTTCATGTAAGGACCATCCATGTAGAGGGGGTCTTGAGGTGTCTCGCCATGGAGAGGGACTCGTGCGGCCTGGAGCAAAGGTGTGATCAAGTTACCTATGCTCAGCTGAGGCGTGCTGTCGTGGTTTGTCCATGCCCAATCCTGATAGTATTTCAGGCTCCTCACAAAGAAACCCACTCTCCCAAAGCCAGAGTAAATGTCTTCCTCAGCTCTGTACAGTGCTTCCCTCCCAAACAGTGGTATGAGGGCCATAGCGAGCATCGTCAGCTCGTCATCCAAGACATTACCAGATTCCCGGCGCGCGAAGATGGTGTTTCCCAAGATGCGATGAACATAGCGGACCACCGGGTTCCTGATGCTTGAGTTCTTGTTCCTATGGGGATCATGACCGAACTCGACTAGGAGAGGCCAAACCTTATCTGGGATGTTGTAGTTGCGTGGGAGATCGCTGATCCTATCATCTGAAAATCCCATCGCCTCACTGATTTCCTTGTAACTCAGCCTGTATGATCTACCTCGTATCTTGAACTGAATCCTCCCATACCCAAGTTCCGGTGGTCCATCGCTGAGGGGAAACACTTCCAATGAGGAGAGGAAGTGGCATGAAGCATCCACATAGAGGGGTTGCGCCTCCATCAAGAGAAGAGACTGCAATCCCATAAACTCCAGCAGCTGAAGGACGCTCTGATAGAGTCCGGTGTCATGAAGGAATATCGGACATGGGAATCTGGTCGGTGCCCAGGCAAGGTCGTTCTGGAGATGACTGAGCAGCTGAGCTTTCGTCGGGATGACTGACCGATCCCTTTCCTTTCCCTTACCCTTCCCTTTTGGCTTCTTGGCTGGCCGTGAGGGAACCTCATCTTCAGTGTCAGTTGGGGCTTGAAGGGCTTCTTCTATCTCCCTTTCAATCTCTTCAGACTGTCGCCTTTCTTCTTCAGCCTGTTGTTGAGATCTTCGTGAGGGAATTCCGCTTCGGGTGGGTCGCGATGATCGTGTTCTTGCCATTGGTACCTGAAACAAAAACACTCAAGGTGGCATTAAGACAATGTCGAGCAGTTTCTGGTATCACAAAGGACTAACTTGATAAATCGAACGTAGGAATCAAAGCTATCCAAAGTAAACATTTCAATTGCTAATAAGAATCGACCACTTGCCATAAAGAGTTGAAAATGAGATAACATGAATCAAACTCCTAACAGTAGGCTTGAAATGCTTAATTGGAATCAATACAAGTTGAATCAACAGTTTTCCCCAAAATTTTTTTTTTTTTTTATTAAGAACATGAAGAACCCTAATTCCTAATTTCTCAATTCACACTCAATCTCCACGAAATTCATCAATCAACAACCACAAACAAGCATATTAGACCATGGGTAACTAGTTTAGAGCAGAAAATTGGGCATGCAACAACTTTTCAAAAGTTGGAAAATTTTTCATGATGAAGAATCAACCCTAAAATTTCATACCGTTGCTTGATTGAGTGTAGAGATGGAGGATGTGGAAGTTTCAAGCAATTTCCGAGTGATAGCAAGTGGAATCAAGAAATTTGGTGAAGAATTGAGGAAGTTGGGGATTTGAGTTCTTGGGAGAGTTTGGGAGTTTTTGTTTGGGGAAAGTGTGGAAGATGAAGAGAAAAAGGGGGTTTAAATCGGGTAAAAGGGTGGGTTGGTTGGGTTTTGGTCCGAAATAAGTGGGAGAGAGACTTACCTGGGTCGTGTAGCGACCACGCCTGGTCGCTACACGGGGTCGCTACGCCTCCCGCATGTTTCACCTCGACCCGTAGCGACCAGGCGTGGTCGCTACGGGTGGTCGCTACACCCCCCGCAACTTTTTTTTTTTTTTTCTTTGGTGACCCGTAGCGACCAGGCGTGGTCGCTACGGGTGGTCGCTACATGTCCCGCAGAACCCTGTAGCGACCAAGCGTGGTCGCTACAGGTAGTCGCTACGGGCGTTCACCTTTTCGAAATCTTGCTCAGCTCTCCCCCTTCACCTGATCAACTTTCATCCTGAAAGAACTCACCCAAGAGCATCAAATAGTCCAAAAGAAATGTAAATTAAATAAAACAAAACATATATACAAGGATAAACATGGGACTTCCTCCCAAGTGAGCTTGTTTAAAGTCGCTAGCTTGACTTCCTCACGGTCAGTTAGGCAAGGGTTGGGTCAGAGAGTGAAATCGAAGTTCCCTCCTCCTCATCTAAGATCCCCAAGTAGAGCTTAACTCTTTGTCCGTTGACAGTGAAATCACGTCCATCCTTGCTCCATAAAACGATTGCTCCGTAAGGTCTCACTTCTTTAATCTTGAAAGGTCCTGACCATCTAGACTTAAGCTTTCCAGGGAACAACTTTAATCTGGAATTGTAGAGCAACACCTGGTCCCCAGCTTTGAACTCTCGCTTAAGGATTTTCTTGTCATGGACAGCTTTAGTCTTTTCCTTGTAGATTGCTGAGCTTTCATAAGCATCAAGACGTAGCTCATCAAGTTCACTTAGCTGAATCAACCTCTTCTCTTGGGCTGTTTTGATGTCAAAGTTGAGAAGTTTGACTGCCCACAAGGCTTTGTACTCAAGCTCCACTGGAAGATGACAAGCCTTTCCATAGACCAGGTTGAAAGGTGTAGTCCCTATAGGAGTTTTGTAGGCGGTCCTATACGCCCATAGTGCATCGTCAAGCTTATTGGACCAATCTTTTCTTGTTGTCCCCACTGTCTTTTCCAAAATTGACTTGATTTCTCTATTGGAAATTTCCACTTGTCCACTGGTTTGAGGATGGTATGGAGTTGCCACCTTGTGTTTAACACCATTCTTCTTGAGAAGACTCTCGAACAGCTTGTTGATGAAGTGAGATCCTCCGTCACTGATCACAACTCTAGGCACTCCAAACCTTGGGAAAATAATGCTCTTGAACATCTTCAGGACCACTTTGGCATCATTGGTTGGACTTGCGATAGCTTCTACCCATTTAGACACGTAGTCGACAGCGACTAGGATGTAGGAGTTTCCAAAGGATGATGGAAATGGTCCCATGAAATCTATGCCCCACACGTCAAATACTTCAACCTCCAAGATAGGGTTCTGAGGCATCTCATTTCTTTTTGTGATATTCCCTCTTCTTTGGCATGCATCACACCTTGAGACAAAGTTTTGTGTGTCCTTGAACATGTGTGGCCACCAAAAGCCTGCTTGTAGAGCCTTAGCAACTGTCTTGAAGGTGGCAAAGTGACCTCCATAGGATGATCCATGACAATGTTCAAGGATTCCTTCAACCTCTCCTTCAGAAATTACTCTCCTATAGAGCTGATCTCTACATAGTATATAGAGGTACGGTTCGTCCCAGTAGTATCTCTTCACATCTTTGTAGAACTTTTTCTTAGCATATCCTTCTAGTCCCAGAGGTTCTTTTCCACAAGCTAAGTAGTTCACCAAATCAGCATACCATGGTTCTTTCTCTTCAGTTGCTTTGATCTCCTCAAGTTTCTTCCCCGTCTCACAAAGCTTCATAACCGCCTTGATAGCCATAATCTGCTCCTCTGGAAGGTTTTCATCAATAGGGATACCACAATCAACTTTCATTCTAGACAAATGGTCAGCAACTCCATTCTCAACTCCAGGTTTGTCTTTAATCTCAAGATCAAACTCTTGTAACAACAAAATCCACCTCAACAGTCTTGGCTTAGCATCTTTCTTCGCCAACAGGTGTCTTAGCGCAGCATGATCAGTGTAGACTATCACCTTGGAGCCCACTAGATAGCTTCTGAATTTCTCGAATGCAAACACTATTGCAAGAAGCTCTTTTTTTGTGGTGGCATATTTCATTTGAGCATCATCAAGCGTCCTACTGGGGCACTGATCACTAGCATCACACATAATCTCGAAAGGGAGTTCCCAATCTGGTGGTTGAACTATGGGGGCACTGATAAGTTCGTTCTTCAGCTTCTTGAAAGCCCCAAGGCATTCCTCATCGAAGTCAAAGACAGCTTCTTTGCATAGCAGTTTGGGTAGCGGTCTAGCTATCTTGGAGAAATCCTTGATGAACCTCCTATAGAACCCGACATGGCCCAGAAAGCTTCTGATGTCTTTCACCGATCTAGGTGGAGCTAAACCAACCATCATGTCAATCTTTGCTTTATCCACTTCGATTCCCTTTTCTGAGATTTGTGTCCCAGGACGATCCCCTCTTTCACCATGAAGTGACATTTTTCCCAATTTAGCACAAGGTTCGTCTCTTCACACCTTTTCAACACCCTGCATAAATTAGACAAACACACAGCAAAAGAAGATCCATACACAGAGAAATCATCCATAAAAACCTCCACCACATCCTCAATGAGATCAGAGAATATAGACATCATTGCCCTTTGAAAAGTTGCTGGTGCATTACATAGCCCAAATGGCATCCTGCGATAGGCAAAGGTACCATAGGGGCATGTGAAAGTTGTCTTTTCCTGATCATTGGGATGTATGGGTATTTGGAAGAAACCTGAGTATCCATCAAGAAAACAATAGTATGGGTGGTTTGCAAGTCTCTCAAGCATTTGATCAATGAATGGCAAAGGAAAATGATCCTTTCTAGATGCAGCATTAAGTTTTCGGTAGTCAATGCACATTCTATGACCAGTTATGGTTTTTGTGGGTATCAATTCATCCTTGTCATTTTTATGACAGTGATACCACCCTTTTTGGGAACTACATGCACAGGAGATACCCACGTACTATCGGAAATAGGGTAAATGACTCCAGCATCCAAGAGTTTAAGAATCTCTTTCTTAACAACATCTTTCAAGTTGGGATTCAACCTTCTTTGATGCTCTATAGAAGTCATTGATTCATCCTCTAGATGTATCCTATGCATGCACAAAGAGGGTGATATCCCTTTGATATCTTCAAGTGAGTAGCCAATTGCTTTTCTATACTTTTTAAGCTCAAGTAAAAGTCTAGACAATTCATTTTCGTTTAGGTGGCTACTCACAATGACAGGATAGGTGTTATTAGAACCGAGAAATGCGTACCTTACACCAACAGGGAGGGGTTTAAGCTCCACTTTGGGTGCCTTAAGCTCGCTCCAATCATCTTGTGGAGGGTCTTCTTGTAAGGCCGTCGAGGAGACTTGGTAAACAGCCTTAGATAGCCCTTGAAATTTGTCTTCCCCAATCAATCTCTTGTGGGAATCCAACATTCTCATGTACTCTTTGCTCTCCTGGTCCTCAATCATTTGGACGTCTCTATCCACTGTCAAGGCATGTTGAAGAGAGTCTTCAAGTGCCATTTCTTCCAGGAACTCATCAGCTAAAGTGTCCATAGCTTCAATGTAGAAAGCTTGCCCTTGAATGGTAGGTTTCTTCATCATCTCCTTAACATCAAAGTGAAGGGTGTTTCCTTCTCCAAGATGAAGATCAATCTTACCATCTTTGACATTGACGATAGCTCCAGCATTAGCTAAGAATGATCTTCCCAAAATCAACGGGTCCTTAGGCTCTTCATCCATCTCAAGCACAACAAAGTCGGTTGGTACCTCGCAGTTTCCGACCATCACCGGTAGATCTTCCAGAATGCCAATAGGAAGCTTAACAGAGCGATCAGCCAGCACTAGGGAGATCCTACACTTCTTGTAATGTGTAAAACCAAGCTTCTTCGCAATAGACAGTGGCATAAGGCTGACACTTGCTCCCAAGTCACATAGACATCTTTCAAAAGCAAGGGGTCCAATTGCACAAGGAAGAGTGAAACTTCCTGGATCTTCAAGCTTCTTTGGAATAGTCAACCTTTGAATAATGGCATTACACGCATGAGTAAGAACCATCATGCCCTCCATCTCTTTCTTCTTCTGGGTTACAACATCCTTCAAGAATTTGTTGTATTGAGGGATCAACATGAAGGCATCAATAATGGGCATGGTAATCTGAACCTCACTCATTTGCTTCTCAAACATGGTCCTGTATTTCTCCAAAAGTTGTTTCTTAAATCTTCCTGGAAATGGAAGTTTTGGCTCATAAGGAGGGGGAATGAACTTAGACTGCGTTGGAGAAGAGGTAGTGTTATCCTTGTTCGTTGCTTTCTTTTCCTCCTCAACTTTTCCTTTTCCTTTAGCCTCAACAATCTTCTCCATGATATCCTCATTGGTTTTCTCGTCCACAATTACAACCTCATCTTCTAGATTGATGGCTACCTCCCCACTTTGTTTCTCATCATCCTTGAGGAGAACTCGTGAAGGTAACTCTCTGCCACTTCGTAAAGTGATTGAGTGCATTGTCTCCTTAGGATTTTGCTCAGATTTTCCAGGTAGGGAACCAGTGGGTCTCTTAGAGTTGGAGGTCATAGTGGCGAATTGATTCTCCAAAGCTTTGAATTTGTTGTTCAGCTCAGTGTAACTCCCATCAATCTTTGTGTGTATGTTTTTGAACTCATCTCCAATAGCTTTCTCGTTCCGTGCTTGAGATTCAAGAAGTTGCTTAAACATAGATTCCATACTTGTATCTCTAGGTTGAGCTGGGTGAGAACTTCCTTGACCTTGAGTGGACTGATTACTTTTGGGTGGGAATCCTGGAGGATATTGTTGTTTGGGTGGGTAGGCATTTTGCTGGTAGTTGTTCGGGTACTGGGACTTGTTTGGGAAAGGGTTTGGGTAGGGGAAGTTAGGTTCTTTCCTGTACCACTGTCCGTTAGCACTGACAAAGCAAAGCTCTTGTTGTCCTTCCAAACCATCAACTTCATTAACCTCAAGAGCATCTTCTGGGCCTTTCTTTCCAACAAAGTTTACATTTTCCTGTTTAGCTCTATCCAGCAGTAGCATGTCAAGTTTATCCTGCAGCGATTTCAGTTCTTTCTTTGTACTTGAGTCCTCGCCTCCTCCACCTCTGTTTTGCCGGTCGCAGTCATCATTGTACACTGAGTCACTTTGCGCCATGTTCTCAACGAGTTCCATGCCATCGTGAGCTGTGCGACCCAAGAAGAAGCCATTACTTGCGGTGTCTAGCATGCTTCGATACTTAGGTAGAACTCCTCTGTAGAAAGTGCTCAGGATACTCTCATCATTGAAGCCATGGTGAGGACATTGCGTCAAGTAGCTCTTGAATCTTTCCCATGCTTCAGCAAAACTCTCAAGGTTCTTTTGTTGGAACCCAGAAATCTCATTTCTCAACTTAGCAGTTCTGGAGGTAGAGAAAAACTTGTTAAGGAAAACACGCTTGCACTCTTCCCAAGTTTCAATAGAACCCCGAGGCAGACTCTTTTCCCATAAGTGGGCTTTATCTCCCAAAGAGAAGGGAAATAATCGCAGTTTGAAAGCATCCTCTGAAATTCCATTGATCTTTGTTGTGCCACATAACTTGTCAAAGTTATCCAGGTGGTCGAGTGGATCCTCCAGAGCGAGACCATGGTACTTGTTAGCTTGAATCATGTTGATCAAACTTGACTTGATCTCAAAGTTGTTGTTCTCCACAGCAGGTGCTCTGATACCAGCCCTGTTCCCATGGATGTTGGGCTGGTCATAGGTCCCGATTGCCCGAGCTTGGCGTGGGGGGTGCTGTTGACCAAGGTTTGCAGCTCCTTGGCCCTGTGCATCTGGAGGTGGTGGGCCATTGTTGTTAACTCCATTGACACCTGCTTGGTGAGGGTTATTGTTGTTAACGTCCATGTCAAACTCCAACCGATCGAAAGGAATCAGTTGTTCTTCTCTTCTCTTTCTTGCTAACTCTCTCTCTAAATCCCTGATGTTATCTACTCGTGGAACAAGGTCTGTTGGTCCTCTGCTCCGCAAGTTCATACACCTGTGATTCAAGGAGAAAGGAAGAACGTGTGTCAGTAAACAAATAAAAGCAAATAAGACTTAGTCTCAAGTTATGACCAAATCTCACTGTCACAATCAACTTAGAACTGGCAACGGCGCCAAAATTGATAAAGGATTTTACTCTATCCTAATCAAAGTAGTATAGATGAGTGTCAATCCAATCCTAAGTGAACATGATGCAATGAGAATACAAGTATAAACTTAATCTAAGTGCAACCAATTCGATATGGGGTAAAGTAACCAAATAACACAAATACGAAACTAGGAATATAAACGAATGGGAGAAACGAGAACCCATGGGCAAGGGCTTTGACTTTGGGTGATTCGGACTTAAGATAAACGGTTAACGCTATAAACAACTTAGTTCTACTAGTCTAGACTTCATCATTAAACTAATTCTTTGTCAAGATAGAAGTTCATTTGCTTTCAATCACTAGACATCAAATGTCTTTGGTCTAATTAAATCAAGCAATCATTAAAACCTGGTCTATTGACTATCTACACTTTCTTAACATCAATTGTCATTGGTTAAGCCAGTAAAGAGAGTTATCACTTGGTTCAGACATTTCGTCGAACACCTTTCGGGTACAAATTGTCTATTGATCTAGATCAAAGTGATCAAGTCTAACCTAGCATTAAAAACTAGCAATAATCATAGAACATGAACAGTCAAGCATTAAACCTTCTAACCTATTACCTAATCACCCTAGATCACCCTAACCCATGGATCCTACAAATGACTACTCACTAGCAGGCATGATGAACTCAAAAACAGATGATGAATAAGAGTAAATCATTGCCAATGAACAAGAATGGAATGATAAATCAATATAAGATAAAAAGGATTCAAGATCCAAAATCTTCTTCACCAAGAGTAGTCTAGTCTCCAATAAAAATCAGAATGAATAAAAACTAGGTTTTTAGGGTATTTATATCTGTTTAAAAACAAATCGGGTCAACCCAACAAGCCTGGTTTGACCCGCAACAAGTCCAGCATTCTCGACTGTAGCGACCAGGGCTGGTCGCTATGCCTGGTCGCTATGGTCCCCGGGTTTCCTTTGTGGGTCTGTAGCGACCAGGGCTGGTCGCTACGTCTGGTCGCTATGGCATCCGCAACTCCCTGTGGGGTTGTAGCGACCAAGGCTGGTCGCTACGCCTGGTCGCTACGGTATCCGCAACTCTCTGTGGGTCTGTAGCGACCAAGGCTGGTCGCTATGCCTGGTCGCTACGACCCCTTTTTGCTCCAAACTCCACTTCTTTGCCTCAATTGCCTCCAAAGTCACCAATAAGCATCTCCAACACCTGACATAGACAAATGTAATGGAATGCAACCTAAATATGCCTAGATGCTATCCTATATGCTTAAAATGCATCAAAAGAGATGATCAAAATCATGCAAATATGTAGGATATCACGTCACATGGTGAAAATCATCCAATGTTTCAAAATATATTAATAATTACACGATATTTATGTTAATACATGTCACATATACGAAGTAAATGATTATATGGTGGGAACATCAAAATCGGGTTTAATTAATTTTAGAAAAAATTAATGGGTCAAACTGTAATTAATTAGAAAATCAAAATTAAAACAAAACAAAAAGACTAAGTTTTAGAAAATTAATTATGTACATTAAATTTTGATTGGGTAAAAATTAAAAAAAATAGTTGAAAACAAAAATAATATATTTTACTGTATATGAAAGCTTTAAAAATATGAAAACAATAACTTTGATATAGTCGATCATATTAATTTTCAATATAAACATTTTAAAAAATTCATATTTTGGGGTTTTAAATTGCAAATAAATTTTGGTTGATGGATTGTAAATATATTAAAAAGGTCAACTATTTTAGAAGTCAAATAAAAGTAATGCTACGTAAGTTTTAATATCATAATATATCAAAATTATGTTGACATAATATTTACAAAAAGAAATATTGATGTTGAAAAAAAAAATCAGATATACATACATATATACAAATAACATATACATAAATTTTTGTGTAAACATCATGTTATTTTAGTATCTATAGGTAAGATTATAAATTTGGTATTCGTTAAAAGTATGTCAAATTACGGTAACATATTAAAAAAAATTATAATGCTTATGTATGTTATATCATTCTAATTATTGATAAGAGTAATATATTTGTAAATGATATTTTATAGTTTTATGATGTTAATTGTAAGTGTTATGAAACGTAGCATTTCTTTTCTTTGACTTATAAAATAATTTATCTTTTGAATATATTTACAATCCGTCAACCAAAATTTATTTTCAATTTAAAAATCCAACATATGAATTCCTTAAAAATTTTAAATTACTCCCTCCGTTTCTTAATGTTACATATTTTAGAAAATAACACTGTTTCAAAAAGATGTATTTTTTGTATTTTCAATGCATATTTTGTCAATAAATAATTACTAATTACAAATTTCAAAAAACTTAATTGTCCTTTTAGATTTTTTATTGGTCTAAAGTTATTGAAAAAATACAATCACAAAAAACTATACATTTATTGTATGTTTTATTAATATGTGTGAAAAAACTAAAACATCCATCATATTGAAACAGAGGGAGTATAAATTAGTATGATCGACTATTTCAAAGTTATTATTTTCATATTTTTAAAGTTTTCATATATTTTAAAATATATTAAATTTCAATTACAAATATCTTATTCTTATTGTCAACTATTTTCTATAATTTTTACTCAATCAAAATTTAATGTACACAATTAATTTTTCTAAAACTTAGTTTTTTTGTTTTGAATATGATTTTCTGATTAATTACAGTTTGACCACATAAACGTTTTCTAAAATCAACTAAATCCGATTTTGATGTTTACACCATATAATCATTTATTTCAGATATGTGACATGTATTAACATAAATATCGTGTAATTGTTAACATATTCTGAAACATTATATGGTTTCCACCGTATTAAAGTAAACTTTGTGTAGTTGACAAATTTTTTCCCATATTTTTTTCACTCGTCAAACTATCAACTGTCCCAAGATATGAACAATAAATACTCTTTCACGTTCTGTTCTCTCACTTCACAATCATCCCTCTGCTGTCATCTCACAAACCAAAAGAGTAGCACTACTTTCTGTCTCCGTTCAAACGTCATTGTCTTCTCTCTCTCACATGGGTTGCTGCATTAGCTCCGGCACTGCTGGTCGGACCAACGAGAACGTGTCTGACAAGAACACGACCATTATCGAAGAAGAAACGGTCGTCAAAGAAGTCTTGTCAGAGACATCATTTCACACTAATGTCCAAAACTCAGCGATGGATGATACGACGATCCGGGGAACAGAGGAGGAAAAACTTAAAGTTGCTCCGGACTCGGGTATGACACGACCCGATTCGATTCACCCGGATGAAGGCTCGGAGCTTTCGGAGATATGTAGCTTGAGCGAGAGTGTTTCTTCGACCGCTGTGATGAATGGGTACGTTGAGGAAGAAGTGAAGCAGAGGAAATCTCAGAGATCTCCCGCTAAAATTCGGACCCGGGTCACGGGTAACAATAGCCCGGCCAGAAGAACCGATCAATCTCCTCGTAAGAGAAGCACCGGAGCGTGTCATACTGGAGCGAGAATCGGGTCGGGTATGAGAGACACGGGTGAGAGATTTGGAAGAAGGTCGAGATCGCCCGCCACAAATAGATCCGTGATGGATTGGAATCAGAGTCGGGTGGGTGGGGCAAGGACTCGGAAGAATAGTCAGTCTCCGGGTCGGGTTAGGAATAAAAACACGTCGGATCAGCAACAATATCAAAACTACGGTTATACCACTGGAGAGCTGTTAGAGAACCCGCTTGTTTCCTTAGAGTGTTTCATATTTCTCTAAAGCAAATAGTATTTTCAGAAATAAGTTTCTTTTTAATTTGAAGCTGAACTGTAATTCGCAAAGCCACTTACCTTACCTCTGTCATTCATTTTTTAATCATCGAATTTATCATAAAAATGAAATGGATAATTTTACAAATTAATATCCCCAAAAACAACCTTTGTAATTCATTTGTGTGGAAAACTGTAATTGGTCAACTGATGTAAGAAAAGTTTAAGATCACATATAAAAATGATGATCTTTTATGTTTGCTATTTTATGCAAAATAGACTATTGATCGCCGATCAACTGAATTCAACTAGAGAGAAGCAATTCTCTCGTTTCTCTTAAAAACCGTAGCTTTCAAACAGAGATCGAGATCTTTTGGTTTGTCTATATAAAATTTTAATTTGATGATCGATTTCGGCTTTTAGCTTGTCAGATTCACTGTTTCGCACCGCGAATTTTGATCACTTTCTTCGCTAAGTGAATTTTTGGAAGTGAAGCTAAAGTTCTTTCCTTCATTAAACTCATATTTACTATATTTGATCCTATAAAACTATTTTCTCTTTGTTAGAATGCTTGGTTCTTGTTTCTGGCTAGGACTCAATCTCCGTTGCAGCTCAAGCAGAGTCTCCCAAAAGAACAAGATCTGAGATATGTATAAGTGTAGAAGCCGGAAAATTGAATCGATATAAATAAAGAGATGTTAAGGAGATATATATGATTCAAAAGATGAAATAAAAACCGATATAAAAAACTTTTTCTAAAATAGACCATGGAGTTAAGACGAATCTCTTTCCTTAACTCTTAATATTCGCTCCGTAGTGAGACGGACTTGTACGAAATAGAGTCTCGGGATACAACCTGATAGACGATTCATGCTTCACCCGTAAATGTCCCTACGAACTAATAATCTATAGAACACTCTCGAACTCTAGACTTACGCTAAGGGATTTGATGTGATGAATTTTTCATTTTTGTAAAACGGTAAAGATGAATGAAGAGAGTCGGGTTTGTTTAGAGAGAAGAACAAGAGCCATTTCCCGCAACAGCTGCTCGTGGACGAAAATCTCACGGATATCGAGAGAAGTTGATTTGACTCTTTGTTTTCGTTTAAATTTCTTAATCAAAGGATAAATTGCATGACATTTTTAATTTTGTAGACAAACTACTTGTCGTTTTAAAAGAAAATGCATGTTATTTTGGGTATAAAATGGGCCAAAAATTTTAGGCTTAATTGGGTCAAAAAAATAACATCTTATAGTGGCCATGGGGCCACATTTAACCAAGCCCAAGCCAAGCCGGCCGGACGGCAACGGCGGCGCGCGCGTGGAGGCCCTCCTCTCTCTCCCAGTCGTTTGATACATGGTAGTAAGATACCATATATAAACTCCTCTCTGAAGCAAGTGATATCCGATGTGGGACGTGCTTTTTTTTTCTGCATTAACACATGTTCATTGGGCTATCAAATACAAAGGCCCATTTCATTTATTTTCAATTTTTGATTAAAGCCTATTGGCTTTTAGTTAGTCCAACAATAAGCTCGGACGATCAAATGCAGTTCCAGATGAGACGGAACTTCCTATGTAGGCAAGTGTTCCGACAATGTGTTGTGTTTGTTCCTATATGAAGCTTTTTCCGGATTAATCTCTAGCGCGTGATGAGGATTTCTAAGGAATAATACGACAGCGATTAGAAGAAGAATGAGCTAGCAAGCCGTTCAAACGGAACGAGAAAGATAATTGATGGTTCATGTCCAGTGATGAGATCCGACACACTCTCTTTCCTCGTTTTTACAAAGATAAAGCCACGCACAAAAATACGTGTCAAGCAGGCGTTGATCTTTATCTTTTGTCTTGAGTTTCGTTTGGGACGAATGTGTTAACTGAAAGTTTGTCGTGCTTGAACTATTTGTCCTTTAAACTTTAATAAAATGAAAGTTGACAGAAAAAAACTATTGATCCCCAAGCAACTAAATTCAAATAGAGTGATTTACAAGAAAAGACACTTTTTAAGTTTCATTTACACAATAGGACACATCTTTATACTAAGGTACTTTTTCGACTTGGTAAGCGTGATAAATTCAGGAATAGACAAACTAGATGGTGTTTGGTTAGGATATTTTTTGGTTAGTTACTTTTTAAAATCTAAAATTTGGTGAGTGGTGAACCCCAGAAAAAAAAATTGTTTTTTCATTTGGATATATAAACCATTTTCTCTAGATTGTAGACACAACATTTTTTTGTACTATTGTGGTTATGGTTCTTGAGGCTGCAAAGGAAAGTGAGTTCGAAAAACACAACTATGATGGTTGTATGATTTAGGCAACGACAGAGATGACATTTGCTTCATCTTTATCTCACCAATCTTTGTTTTCATCACTGCAACATCGTTTCCGTCGAACCACTACGCCTCCATCTCTTTGTCTCGCCTGAGCCGTGGTTATCTTGTCGCCGCTCCGTTGGTGCTCTGGGGCCGTCTTTTATATCATTTTAAAGTACCGGTAAAGTTTCTCTTCTCCATTTGTGTCATCATGCTACGATGTTCTGAGAAGTTGTAGGTCGAAATCGAGTGCTTCACAACGGACGAACCGGTTTCATTGATGCTCTGCCGGTTTCGATCACTGCTCCGTCAGTTTCAATCACTGCTCCGCCATGTTGAGCCGCCGCAGCCATATCTCCTCTAGGTATTCTAAGTCACCAAAGCTTAAAGCTGGATCGATTTCAACACATCGAGCGGTAATGACCTCTTCAAACGTTTCCATGCTTACGCGACAAAGGATTGAGAGTCGGAAATCACTCATCGATCGCTGCTTGCTCTCTGAACTCATGGTCCAGTTTCTCTTTTTCTCATTTTGTCCATGCTATTTTCAGAATCATTAACTTTGTCCCCGAACTTACAATTTGTGAGATTTTTCTGCATTCTTTCCACAAACTTATTATTGTACATTGCATCCCCTCTGTATGCAGAAAAGAAAATAGAACACCTAATAACCTCTAAATGCAATTTTTGAACATAAAAATAACTAAAATAATGTCTATAGAAACAACAATATATATTATTGAGTACTTATGACTGATGTTGAGTTAAGCAATATAAGCATAACATGACACTAATGTATGATTTTGGTTGGATGTGGATGGTTTGTTAACCGTGTTCACATGGTTATATATGTACACTAACAATGGATTGTACACATGGATACTAACGCTTATGTACATCTTGTATTTTTGTACAATACACGGTATTGTAGAAAAAATATGGAATGTACACAACTAGAAAATTCAGATGTACACTGAGCACTGATAAATATATATTCAATGTGAATTACTCGAGAATGCCTTTTGCACACTATTTTCATATGTATATCTTGGTTTTATTAAATTTTTCATTTCAACTAGATGTACGTATGTTATTTTATATTCTCATTTTTGACTTGTTAGCATTCGCACAATTAAAAAGTATAAACATGTATACATTTTCCCAATTACCCGTATGTACATTATCTTCACAAAACTGTTATAACAACAAAATAATGTGGACGAAAAATATTGCTTAATGGTGAATGTGTGTACTTACTTGTTCGACCTCCCAGCTTTATGGATACCATAAGAAAATATCCGATGAAACTTGATTAGTATCATAGTATATAGAAAGCCAAGAAGCCAAAATCATTTTAGCACAATCTTGTTTGAAGATCAAACTTTATAAGAAAAGCATAATGACATAAAAAGAGACGCTAAAATAATTCAAAGATCCAACATCTTTTTAATTCATATAACTGTGTATGACAAAGTGTGGTAGTGTACATGTGTACGATAAATAATGTAGTGTGCATGTGTACAATAACAAAGGTAGTGTACATGTGTACAAAAACCAAAGTTAGTCCAAACTAACTAAAAAAATGAAACTTACATGAAAACACACACTAATCATTTTTATTGCATACAACAAAGGCTACAGTAAATAATTTGAAAGGTTAGGGTCAATTAAAAAGACAAATCTGTGTATTCAATAGTTTTGGGGCAAACTGAAAAAACATAATTAAATATGAATGACTTAAAGTGCAAATAAAAGAAAGTTGATTTGGTGGAGATCAATCTGCAGCTTCCACTTCTTTCTAAACTAGCCACCAACGTAAGGAGACAAGAGCAGTTCCCACTAATAATCTATATTATTCACCACAAAACCAGTCGCTCTCGTGCCATGTCCCGAAGAAATTTGATGCTAGCCTCTCTATTTCAAACTTCTGATAGATACAATCTTCTGCCATAACCAGTGAATCCGATAAAAAGATACATCTCTATCAAACGAATATCAAGACTAAATAATTTAGCTTTATAATACAATGTATCTTAGAGTATAATATCTCAAGAAAGACCTTCAAGATCTACAAAAACTTAAGTACGCCATTCACTGAGAAACCAACCTACAATGAAGAAAACAATTGTGATCTACTTAAAGATTCTTGATTTGATTTAATACTCGAATCAGGATTATCAATTCAATTTGGAAGGTTGAGACCTTACCAGCTTCGTGGAGATGGAAACACCACGATTGAGCGACTCACCCACTTTAGAGACTTCACAAACATAGATACAAAAATTGTATATGATTCTTCTAGGTTAGGGTTTTAATGTGGAAACATTCAATTTTAATGGATACAAGAGAAGAAAAATAAAGAAGTGAAAATCGAGAAGAAGAAGAACGGGGCGGCGTATTTGGCTTTAAGACTCACGAAGTTGGAATCGTCAGAAATTAAATGGAGAATTCCAGAGATGACCGAAACCATGGAAATACTAAAAAAAAAACAGTTTCCTTGCAATTGACCCTTCGCTTCCCATCTCCATTAATTTGATTATGTCAACTAAGTAAACCCGGTAATTGGAGGCAGTTATAGAGTAAAATCATTTGTAATCGAATAGGCATTTTCACCTAGTAAATTAAGTGAACCAGCCAAAGTTACAAACCCGGTTTAGATCACTTGAATTTGGTTTGGTCTTTGTTACAAAATGAACCATCATTGGAAGCAGAACCATTCTGATTCTTAAACCGGCTTAGAGAAAGGAACCACTCATAATACCTCAAGTTCAGCCATCCCATTGCAACCACTAAATATCCCAAATCAGAAAACCCATCAAGAGTGCCGAAGAAACATGGATCCAGTCCACGTTTCTATAACCTTGGACTTGAGTTTCGATTTGTATTGTATTTCTTTGACTTGCCATTTTTATTGTTTCATTAAGTTCTTATCTCCATTATCATTGCAGCCCTATGTATAAACTCAAGATCTTTCATTATTGCAGTCAACATTGATCATCAGTGTTTCAAGTTCAGAAGTCCAAAACCAAGCCGTTTTCATTTTGAAAAGTCACTTAACCCATTAGTTTAAATGCCACCATAACTTACATAGGGGTTGAACACATATCGAATACTATCATAATTTTCATTATTTGTGATTTGTTTTGTACTCTACGATATCTATTTTTTTTTTTTTTGCTTTGTAATGATATGAATATTCGATTTTCTGAGTATCCAGAAATTTACAGATATTTGCGGATATTTATGGATATCTTATCCACTTTGTGAAATACAAGTAAATCTACAAAAAAAACTATACATGTTTGGTTTAATAATTATCTTTTACATAATAAAACTAAAAAAATAAAGATTAGTGAAAAATATGTTCCATATATTTTTAAAATTAGTTAAATGTTTCTATAAAACATAGGAAAAATTATAGTTTTTATAAGATTTTATCTTCTTTTTTAATTTAATAGTTTTACTAGGTGGACATCCCACACAAATGTGTGGGCATTAATATAGTCCTTAGACTGATGATTATGTTTCTATGATATATATTCTCTTTATAATATATTATATATATGTATATAATTATTTATATATAGTATAATCATAAACTTACATGTTGTACTTATTAATTTTGATGTTCACATTTGGATGATTTCTGCTAATCAGTTGTATTCGTTTATGTTAACATATTATATATGTATATATAATTTAATTATCATTCTGTATGTTTATATGTAATATGAAGACATTCATTTATAACTTGGTGGAAAAATATAGTATAAATATTATCAAATAACACTAGAAAAATTGTTTGATATTACTAAAATAAAAAGACATTCAAAATAACATCGAATTTAATACAGTTTCAAAAAGCTCCTATTAGAAGTCGATATCATACTCAAATTTGTCATATTTATTCTGTTATATTTTAACTATATAATGCGAAAGATATTTCTTATTAAATCTTTTAGTATTTAACTAACGACTAATCATTCAATTTTAAATTGTAGTTTATGTGCAAAATATTATTTTATTTATTAACATTGAAAAATTGTAATATGTAAATATTATATGGCCTTTATAATATTAGGCCAAATAAACAATGAAATATACAAAAAAAATGTTTACACATAAGATTTGCAATCTGTCCCAAAAAATGAATGAATCAGATTTCACCATATTTTTGTCTTATGCTTAAAGAACATGAATTAAAAGAAAATGAAAGTTATAAAAAGAGTATGAATACTTTTCTTGAAATAACCCACTAATTTAAAACATTGACATGAACTATCCATCATGATTTGAAAGGTTGCACACTTCTCAAATAAATTATTGAAATAATGAGTACATTTTTATTTAAATTTTGGATTGTAAATCTGGTGAGTTTTGTTTGATAGCCATCATTGCATCAATAGGAATTGATTATTAGATTTTTTGAAATATAGAACAACTAAACATTTTCTATATAGTTTAGGAAGTTCATAATATACTGTTGTAATAAAATCATATATAATTTCCAATAAATTATACACATTATAATATAAACCAATGTAAGGAATTATAATATTAAATTGATAGTTTGCTTTAGCATCTAGTTAATATTTATATTGTTGTCTAACAGTGTCACAAAATTTTTATTTCACACATATTCTTAAGTTATCAACATTACACACCTAGGGACTAATATACAACTATCATCATCGGCGTTGCCGGACTAATAAGGCTATTGCCGTAGATATTTCAATCAACTTAAAGAATAGAAAAGTTAAATTTACTTCAGGTTACATCACCCCTAGATTGTATAAAATATTTTTATCTAAGCTTTTAGCAATGATTATTTATTTAAGATGATTCTGGAAGAAAGTTTTAATCATAAACTCACACTAACCCTAACAATCATTATTTTTTTGCTATAAGATCAAAAATCCTTTGCATTTATCATAAACTCACATCTAACCTAACACTAATTATTCCTTTGCTATAAGATCAATATAATTGTAGCCTAACTCTAAATTCAAATTTTAATTAAATACAAAAACTAAAGATAAACTTAAAACGATTTAGTTTTGAGATACTATCCAATGACATAATGAGTAAAAACCGGTTGTAAACAACCATAAATGACTCCAAGCCAAGTTTTAGGCAAAATAAACAAAAATAAACTCGAGTTTAGAGATTTAGTCACATATGGTTTACTCATACATGCTTGACTCTGCAAGCTTGTAACAGTCTATCTATGGAACCTTCACATCGGCTAACCTTGCTTCGGCAAAGGAGTAGTTCATCTTCTAGTTTCTCCTTCTTAGACTTAAGTTCATCTTCTTTAATAAGGTCATAAAACAACTATATTTTGGCAGTTAGGAAATTCACATCAAGCATCACATCAATCAATTCATCTTTAGTTTTAAGTTGTTCCTTCATCATCATGAGTATAGCCATGTAACGGACTTGAGTTTTCTTCCTTGCTTTCTTATAACCTTCTTGATACGTTGATTCATGATCTTCTTCCGTAGGACGTTTTAATTTCAAATCATACTTGTCTGCCATTTTACCTTGTTTGTCAAAAAAGTCGGTTTAAAAGAGTATGATCGGATATATGAACTACAAGAAAATTTATTACTTGAAAGAGTAAATAACATAAGAAACATTATTTTTAGATTTAAAACTTCGTTACCTTCAATAAAAACTAAACCATTAGGTAGATCATCTCATATCGAACACATATTTTATCAGCATGAAAAAAATACTATATCCATTCTATAACCTACATGACAAACTCATACTTGTATTGATATGAGAAGAAAAGAAGAAAAACTTACCAAATGTAGATGATGAAGATACTACAAAGAAAATTAAAGAAGATTTTATGTTTTGGTGAAAATGAGCCATCTTGTGTACTTATAATAAAAACATAAATTCAATAGTTATGTCGTTTTGGAATTAAGGACTTGAATCTTTGGTTATTAATGTTTGGGCCTTATTTTTAAGTAAAAAATTTTATCTGTAAATTTGAAAGTAAAAATCTTATATGTACACGTTTGTGCGGGCTTAAATATAATTCTTAGATTTGATGTATACATCAGTTGTATTATGTTATGTTAACTTATCATATATGTATATGAAAGCTATCATTTTATGTAGTATGAAGACATTCATATGGTAACATATCATATATGTATATGTAATATATCATTATGCATGTTTATATGTATATTAAGACTTTTAAAGGAGTTGTAAAATTTATAGATTCTATTGTTATTGGCCTAAGAATTTTTAAAATCTTAGTAAAATCTATTGTCATTAGGGTGAGGATTTTTAAATTTCATTCAAAATTCTTCATTATTGTAAAATCTTACTTATCATTGATTTAGAAACTCTATTAAAATCTAGTGTTATTGGGATATAAATTTTCTTTACTTTTACTTATGAGACTCAATTTTAAAAATACCATGTATATCCATAAGATTTTCAAAATCTATATGATAAAAACACCCACATACAACCACACAACAAAACAACTACAAAACTATATGAAAACTGATAGAACATAAAATATCAACCCAACATAACGAGCTTATTTTTAATAGTTAATCATAGTTACGAAACTATATGAGAAGTGTTGACAAAAATACATATGTCGTTAACATGTGTTCTATTAAGAAATAAAAAGGTATGTGGACTGAAAACTCATAGATATTGGACTTATTATGAAATTTTTGAGAACAAAATATTTAAATTTTCATGAACAAAATAATTAAAGAAGTTTTAATCCAACACTAGTAGCATATATTATTGTTATTTTCTTTCCATTTGTCCTACCATCATTAATTTCTTACTTTATCAAAAATAATGACAATTAGTGAAATTCTATACAACTCATTAACAGTTAATGAAAATCTATATACAAATATTTGATAAATCTTCGTAACTTTTAAAATTTTCTCAACTTTTAAAATCATCAAATTTAAAGTAATACATTTATAGTGACATTAAAATCATTAAATCACTTGTATGATAATAGTCTAAATAAAAAGATATTCAATATAACATAGACTTAATTTTAGTTTTCAGCATCACCAATAACATATTTATATGTTCGGCATTAATTTGATTAATTGTCTGATTGTTACATTTCTATGATTCTTCATCATCAATTGTATACTCGCATATCTAATTGGCCTTCAAACCCAATTTTTATGTATTTTGTTCTCCAACTGTTCTTCAAACCCAAAACAATCTATTCCCTAAAAGGTACAAACTCATTAAACTTGAGGTTCAACTTTTGAGGCACTTCAAACTATATTTACTTTTCATTTTGTTTTAAATAATAAATTATATATAAATACATAATATTTTTTATCATTTTAATATTTATAAAAATATTCGAGTAGTCTATATATGTTGTTACTATACATAAATATATAAACATGTTAGAATTTTTATTAAACTATCAAAATATGAACAATATGCATATGTAGTTTAACAATTTCATCGCGCTCTTCCCTAATAACTGTGTTGTTAATAAATAAATTACCTCAATTGTGCAACACAAAATCAGCTGCAAAATTAATATAAAGTGATCATGATTACACACATGTTTACTGTTTGAAGGAGAGTAATTCAGGAAATTCACAACCAGAAATTTCAGTTTCATAAAATATTGAAAACATTATCACATGGTCTATTTCAATCAAATGCAAACATCTAAGCCTTGAATCTTGGAACCTTACATCATCATTCATTGGAAATGATACATCATTGTAGCCTAACTCTATAAAGCAAAAATCATTAAGTTAAGGCGATAATATAAAACGTAAAGCCATAATTAAATAGAATTTCCAACACAACAAGACTATAATTATTCCTAAGAATTAGCAAATTCGAAAACATTACCAACTACAAAGGAAAGCAAAATGAATTACCAATCACTGAAAACAAAGAACGATGCAATCAATTTAGAAATGCAAAAAAAAAAAAGCAATAGAGAAAATAAAGTAAAACTTATAGACTTAAGTTTTAAAATTATATGAAGAAATAGAAAGAGTAACAACCAGTTATTAACAACCGGAAAATACTCTCTACTATATTTTTTCACAAAAAAAAGCATAACAGGAAAATTTTAAAAGTCTAGAGATTTAGGTCTCCAAATTGTTAGTCATACATAAAGGACTCTTCAAGCTTGAGCCGATCAATCTCTGGGATTTTCACTTTGGACAATTTCCTTACTGCACGGTTTAGATTCTCTTCAAATTTTTCCTTCTCCGCCTTTATGGCAGATGATTCAATTAGATAGTCTAGCAACTCGATTTTGGCAGTAATAGACTGGACTTGAAGCATGGCATCATGCTTTGCATTTTTGCTTTTGTTTTGGTCCTTCACTATAGAGAGCATAGTCTTGTAACGCGCTTCAGTTTTTCTTTTTTGCCTTTTTGAAACCTTCTTGGGAATTTCAGCCATAATAATCTCACAATTGATGTTTCATTTTCAAGTCAATCTTCTCAGCCATTTGAAACTGTTCTTTCTGCTGCATGTTATGTGGTGATATATTTACTAAAGGAGAAATGTACTTTTAAAGGTTATTATGAAAGACAAATGAATGGTATAAGAACTACAAAAACAGACCATAAAATGAATCAACAATTCCCTTGTAAAGGTTCATCAGAAATACATAACAAAGACTTGATATTTCAACGACATAACAAAGATTCAACTTATAAAAGTTTAAAATAGCAAGAAATGATTGATATAATAACTAAATAACAACCAACCAAAAGTATATTAACAAGAAAATATATAACAAAGAATTAATATAACAACTAATAACAAACGATTAGTTGTATATTGATCAGAAGTAAAGGGGAAACACCTACAAAATCTGGATCTTGAAGAGACAAAAAGGAGGAAGTAGAAAGATATTAGGGTTTGGTCAAAATTTGCCGGTTACGTATAAAAAGAGTAGATTTATGTCTTTTGAAATTTATGATAGCGATTATTTGGTTCCTAATGTTTGGCCCATAAATAAATTGGCTTATATTTGAGGCCGTCTAAACATTTAAGTAATTTTATCTAAATATTAATTGGTGAAACAAAAGTATCTATATATAAGTTATAAATATTATGTATTGAATTTTTATTATTTTATTTAATACTGTAATGTCTAAAATATAACAAAATATTATCAATATAGGAACTTATATGAATTTTTTTAAAATAAATATCATTAAATGAGATGTTTATGGAAGTGGTATATCTCAAGGTTATATACCAAATATGAAAAAATTGCTTATTTCCTAATTCCATATGCTAATGTAATTTTTATGTGTCATAATTTCTTCCTATTTACTATAAACTAAACTTTACGGATCTTAGCATATATCAAGAAACATAATTCACTTATTATTCTAAAATGGTGAATAAGAACATTATCTAAGAATATTACATATAACTGTTTGACATTGTCAAAGAAGGTAAAACAATCATTTAATTTTATTTAAGAATGACTGATCAATCTCTTTTTATGACTCCAAAAAACTGAAATACTAGGTATTTTTCTGTGAATCTATAAATAGTTCGAAAAACTTAATATAATATAATAATTTTATGTTATTGACAAGCTACAATTTTATTTTTAAAAACAGAATGTAAATTTATTTTTCAGATATTTATAAAATAAACCAATTTTATATATTTTACATGTTTTATACTTATGATTTTAAAATTATAAGTATGAATTTTTTATTATTTCATTAAATTTTTATCAACAACCGTAGTAAAATTGTTAGTATATGCTCAATTATTAATTGAGAAGTCACTTAAATGACTTTTATAACAATTAATCTAACAACTCACCTATATATAAATTATAAAAGTCAATTAAATGACTTCTCAATTAATAGTTAGATGAGAGCTTTTCTATGTAAGATTTAATTCCTATTAATACAAACTCACAATTATATTGTTCGTATTTAATATTATAATAATAAGTTTTATTCTATCTGAAAGAGTTGTGTTAGTTTAAAATAATAAACAGATGCCACAACATTTATACTTTAACTTTTTGATTATTTTCACTTTAAATAGAAAGTTTATGAACTTATTTTTATTTTGTAACGAAACTGTAAGCTGATATAGAAAATTCAATTATAAAAATTTGAATGATTTGCTAAAAATAATTTTAGTCATTCAAAAAAACTGATCTAAGATATATATGTATACTAGTGTTCTTGACCGTACTACGTATGAGAAAAAATCCTTAATTTTATATGATATTAAGTTTAACATGTATTAAAATTACATTTTTGGGATAAAATGTACCAACACCACATAAATTTCTTGTACTATTTTAGGGTCAGATGATTAATTTCGATAAATCTACAATCACCTTCGGTAACTATGTCTTCCAGCATACTAGAGATGAGATCCAAGGAATTCTAGGTATTCCAAACATAGGCGGCGGAGGTAAATATCCCCAAGAGAAATTTACCAGGAAAAAAAGGAGAATCATTTAAATATGTGAAGGAGAATGTGTTGAGGAAAATTCAAGGATGGCAAAATAGATTCCTTTCTTCTGCTGGAAAGGAAACCTTAATTAAATCAGTCACCTCAGCTATGCCGGTATTCTCAATGAAATGTTACAAGCTTCCTACAGAGCTATGTACAGAGATAGATGGTATGGTCTCGAATTTTTTGTTGGGGATCCAATGGTAACACTGGAAAAATTTCATGGCTACTTGGAAACGAATTTCGGTTTCCAAACAGAGTGGTGGTTTGGGTTTCAGGGATCTACAAAGTTTTAATCGAGCATTGTTAGCTAATCGGCTTTAGAAATTTGTTTGCAGACCACATAGTCTCATATTTTGGGTTCTAAAACATCGATATTTCTAAAATAGCACTATATGGGAGGCTGGTAGAGGTTGCCAAGGTTCCTATGGCTGGCATTCATTACTCTTTGGGAGAGAATTACTTTAACATGGACTACAGAGAAGTATAGGTGATGGAGCGCATGTAAGAATATTTTATATTCTTATTTGACATATGTGTCTATTGGTTCAGTATAAAGATTAAGTTCATACTACGAATTGACATTCTAATATTAAAGACGACACCGTGATGGATTGGTTTCGATTAAAGACATTAGAATCCGGGTGTATTGATATACCCCCTCCTTTACCTTAATTCATAAATGTCCTTCATCCTATGATCATAAAGATATATTATACATTTATGTATTTATATAGTTGGTAGTGGTTTTGAGTGAAGGTTTGTGTTGGTTTATAACACCCCTTCTATTAATATAACTAAGGGTAATGTCTCTCCTTATTTGATGACGACAAAAGCTCTCTATAAACCACATAATAGAAAAGATCTCAAAGGAGAGTATAGAGGGATTTAAATTCTTATTCATCAAAGAATCACTAAAGGGAAAAGGTTTAAAGGAGGAGAAGTCAATCTACATATACTTCAGTGGATCAAAGGTTAGCATGTTTCTTTCTTCTCTCTAGAAAATTATTAGGGTTGAATTAAAAATAAATCTAGATTTTGGTCTTGGGTAGATTTCATAATAGAAATCATAAAAGTTAATCTTACATTTGGTATCAGAGCCATTCTAGATTTGTTTAGTTCACAAAATTAGTTTACATGCGATCGTGAACATATACAGATTCATTTGTTTTAATGTGTGTTCATGATCCATGATTGATGCAATATAATTAAATGGAATCACGTACGGTTTCGTAAAGTAGTTTCGAAGAAATAGTTTGAGGATTCCATTTCATTAAGTAAAGTATTAATTAATGAATGCATGCTTTTGCATTCATTAAGGATTTGGATATTTATTAATACTTGCATGCATTGAAGGTACGCTTTCCGGGTTGTTTCGGTTATTAATTATGTTGTTGGTGAAATGTCAAAAACCGAACATATAAATTATATGAACGGGTGTGTTCACTTAAATATTCTGGAATTTTGGTGGGCGTTTTGAGTGCATGCCATGTGTAAATTTGTTCTTCAAATTGATTTGAGTGGGGAATTTTGTCGATAAATATATAATGCATGAACCAATGATGTTGATTAAGAATAATCGTAACATGTGATTCTGTGAAATATAATTACGTGATAGTACAGTTAGTGTGGGCACGAGAGGATTTACAAGCACAAAAGTTAGTATATCCATAAACGTGAAACGCCGGTTACACTTAAGTCATATTAAAATAAATTATTAAGAAATATAAAATTTTAATAATTTTATAAGGATGTATATGATAAAACGTGTGCATGAAGTTTGCTTGACCGTGTGTCTTCCTTAGTATATATTATGGAACTATTTTTCATGTGGATTTCCAAAGGTTGCATGTTAGTTTCTGGATTTTGTTTTGATGCGCTTATGAACATATACGATTTCACCATTTTAATGTGTGTTCATAATTCGTTCTTAACGATACGGTAATTGAAAGGAATAATTAAATTAAGATTAAAGTGTCGTAATTATACGATGAAGGAACGTGATGCTTAAACGTATGGTATTGATTTAAGTGTTGTTTTTCAAACGTGTGCTCATGATCAGGTTGTTGCATTAAGATTCTGAAAATTAATAATTCTTGGATTTTTGCTCTGGATTATACATGTATGGTTTGGTGTATAATTATGGGAAGATGCATTAGAAAGTCCGTTGGTTCATACTTAGTTTTGAAGTAACGAACGTAGTAGCATGCATGAACAAATCCTTTCTTCTACTGGAATTGTTTTGTCTACGTGTGCACACGTGAGTTTTTTTTTATTTTATAGAATCTGCATTTCTTTCACTTTCTGAAGTGTTGATGGTTATTGCATCACTGTGTGATAAGTCATCAATGAGGAATTATGAACTGAGAAGTTAATGCAAGTTATAGTATGAAAGCTCACTTTTAAATAGCCGAAAGGCAACAAAGAATATAGCTGTCATATAATTTTTTATTATTATTTGTTAAACTGCTATAGTTTATGGAAATATTCAAATAATTAATCAATGGTTAATTAAATTGTTAGGTGTTCCATATATTTTTAGGAACACATTTAATTATATAATATTTTATTATTTTAATATATATATATATATATATATAATAATGTAGATTTAAAAATGCTTTCGCTGTATTTTATTAATAGGTAATGTTTGTTATGAAATATTAACACAAGATAGGAATAATTATGTTATGAAATATTAACATAATGTTAAGATAAATTTACCTATTATTGTTTTAATATTTATATAGTTTATAACATGTTAGTCACCAAAGTGACTTTGTTATTTACTTATAATTATTAAAAATTAATAATAGTATGATTGATCATGATTAAAAGGATTGGTCATTTCTTTTACATGGCATTAAAGTTTTAGTGGTCAATTATTTTATTTTTTATATTCTAGGAGATCATCCAAAGGTGGATCATTGAATATAGTTAATAATATGAAAAGGATTGGTCATTTCTTTTACTATAGTTGATAGTATGTATACCCAAAGGTATGACACTGTTTGATTTGAGTTTAAAGGTAATTAATCATTAAAGTATATTTTAGCATTATTGAAAGTGTTTGTGTTTAAGTATTTCCCAAATGTTGCTTAGATAAAAATTTGAAAGTTCATAGTAAATCTAGAATCTGTAGTACAGTTTCAAAGTAGTAAATGGTAAGCATGTATAAAAGTTTGCAGCTTCATCAAATGTGGTTATATTTGTTAACTCTGTCGGAAAGTTCAGTGCACTCAATTATGGAAAGTGGTCCGAAAAGATCTGGTTTACACTGGGTGTAATGAGTTTGGACTTTGCCATAGTAAGAGATGAGGAGCCCTCAACCATTACGAAAGATAGCTCCGAATATGAAAAGTCTCCATGTGTAAGAGATAAGAGCAATCTAATAGTATGAGTTTGAACTTAATGAGGTTGATGACGGTAGAAAGGATTAAGTCATTGATGCCTAAAACAAAGACTGAGAAGGAATTTATAGAGTAGATTTACGGAGTGTTTATAGTCGAAATTGATTGTGAGTCGATTGTAGGAAGTCTCAAAAATGAGCTAACTACGCAAATGTTTAACTGTTCTCAGCCAATCCATGATCATGTGATGCACATGTCTAATCTGACAGCAAAGTTAAAGACCTTAAAATTTGAGGTTCATGTGCAATTCATGGGTCTAATTCATCATGAACTCTGTACCTCTTGAATTTAGTCAATCTCAGGTGAATTACAACACCAATAAAACATTAGGGAATTAAAGGCTATGTGTTTCAAGAGGAGAATTATTAACAAAGATGAAATACCAAGTTGTTAACCTCGTAGGTCTTGGAAGTGCTAGTAGCCTTAAAATAATCTCAAGTAGAAAGAACATAAGGAATGACAAGTCTTTCTTGAAAGGACTCAAAAGTCAAATCCGAAAGGAAATGAAGTGTTTCTTTTGCAATAAAATGAGATACTTCAAGTAGATTGTCCTAAAATAGAAAATAAAAAAATAAGGGTTGTTTCGACAAGAAAGTAAACATTAAAATTTTTGTTTGCTACGAAAGAAATCTTGTTAAAATGTCTAGTAATACTTGGTGTTTGAAAGTAGATGCATTAAGTGTAGCACATCTAATAAGCACTCAGCTTCTTTAGTTGATACACACCAATATGTGTGGCCCTTTCGACGCTCCTTCATGGGATGGCAAAAAATATTTCATCACATTTATTGATGATTACTCACGATATGGATATATATATATCTACTGTATGAAAAATCTAAGTCTGTGAATGTTCTAGAGGTATTCATTAATGAAGTGGAAAGGCAGTTAGATAAAAAGGTTAAAGTAGTGAGATATGATAGAGGTGGTGAATTTTATGGCAATTTCTATGAAAGTGGACAATATCATGGTCCATTTGCAAAATTACTTGAAAGTAGAGGTATTTGTGCACAATACACTATGCGTGGTACTCCTCAGCAGAATGGTGTAGCTGAGAGGCGGAACCGTACCTTAATAGAGATGGTTAGGAGCATGTTGAGTAATTGCTCTTTACCCATTTCATTGTGGATATATGCATTAAGAACTGCAACATATGTGCTTAACCGGGTTCCTAGTAAGTCAGTTCCTAAGACCCCTTATGAATTATGGACGGGAAGGAAACCTAGTTTAAGACATCTACGTATATGGGGTTGTCCAGCAGAAGTAAGGCTATGTAATCCACATAAAAAGAAACTTGATTCTAGGACCGTCAGTGGATTTTTCATTGGCTGCCCTGAAAAAAAATCAAAGGGATATACATTTTATTGCCCTAACCATAGTACGAGAAAAGTTGATTCGGGTAATGTTAGTTTCTTTGAAAATGGTGAAATTAGTGGGAGTGGTGAACCGCGAAAGGTGGATATTTCTGAAGTCCAGGTTGAAGTTTCTTCACTTGTAGTTCCAACCTGAGGTAGTTGTTCATATTGTTACATCTGAGTTTAATGACACAATAGAACAACATAATGATATGCCAGTTCCACCAGTTGAAAATACTGTTGATGAACATGTCATAATTCAAGAAGAAATAGTGAACCACAAATACCTAGAAGGCGATCTGGAAGAGAAAGAAGATATGCCGCTTCAAACGATTATTATGTGGTTTACACTATTGAAAAAGAATGTGACTTAAGCATGAATGAAGATCTGATCCCATTCGAAATGGCCACAGAAAGTGACAATTCTGAAGAGTGGTTTAATACTTCAAAAGAAGAAATGAAATCTATGAGTGATAATCATGTATGGGACATAGTAGAGTTTCCCGATGGTTTCAAAGCCGTTGGTTGTAAATGGGTCTGTAGACTAAACGCGACTCGAAAGGCAAAATTGAAAGACGCAAGTCTTGCCTTGTTGCTAAAGGTTTCACTCAGAAATATGACATTGACTATAAAGAAACGTTCTCTCCAGTTTCAAAGAAGGACTCTTTTAGAATTGTTTTGGCTTTGGTGGCTCATTATGATCTTGAGCTTCACCAGATGGATGTGAAAACCGCCTATCTGAATGGAGATCTTGAGGAGGAAGTATATATGGACCAACCAGAAGTTTTCGTGGTCGCATGAAAAGAAAATTTGGTGTGCAAGCTGAGAAAGTCAATATATGGACTAAAACAAGCTTCTCGACAATGGTATATAAAGTTTAATGATATCATCACGTCATATGGGTTTTGTAGAGATCATTGTTGATCGATGTATCTACATTAAGATCAGTGGGAGTAAGTTTGTGATTTTAGTCCTATATGTTGATGATATTTTGCTTGCTGCAAATGACATTGGGATGTTACATGATGTGAAGAAGTATCTCTCTAAGAAATTTGAAATGAAAATATGGGTGAGGCATCTTATGTGATCGGAATAGAAATCTTTCGAGATAGATCACAAGGATTGTTGAATTTTTCTCAAAAAAGATATATCAGTAAGATCTTAGAGAGATATTAAATGAAATTAAAAAACAATACTCAGTAGGAATAGCTCCAATTCAAAAGGGGAAAGTTTAGTAAAATGTAATGTTTTACGAATGAATTGGAGCATAAAGAAAATAGAAATATTTCCTTAGACATCAGTGGTTGGGAGTTTGAACTATATCAGACATGTATTCAGCTTGATTTCATTTTTGATATTGGAAAGTTGTGCTGATATGAAAGTAACCCCGGAATGAACCACTGGAAAGCTGCAAAGAAAGGACCCCTGGTACTTGCAAGACACTAATCGAGAACATGCTTACATAAAAGAGATCCAATTAGTAAAGGTCATTGGATATTCAGATTCAGATTATGTCGGATGCGTTGATGGTAAAAATCAACGTTTGGCTATTGTTCCTATTAATTGAGGGGAATAATATAAAGGAAAGTGGAAAGCAGTCTATCATTGCTACTTCCACTATTAAGGCTGAATTGTGACATGCTTTGATGTCACATTTCATGAATAGTGGCTGTGAAAATTTATCTCAGGCCTTTGGATTATCGACATTAATTATAGCCAAGTCGCTGAGAGTTTATAGTGATTATTTCGCAGTTGTCTTCTTTTGAAAGGATGACAAGTATATTAATGGTGCTAAGCACATTAAGTTCAACTACTTGTCTATTAAAAAGAAGTTCAGAAACATAGAGTGTCACTGGAGCACATAAGAAAGGATATAATGATAGTGGATCCGCAAATTAAAGCTTTACAACCCAAGGCGTTTAATGGCCATTTAAAAACGTATGAGTATTATAGAGAAAGCCTTGCTATTATAGTTATGGAATGCTTATTAAATATTTGACACCTAGGAATTCACTTAAAGTTTGTTTATGATTTATTAAATACGTTATCATTAAAAGATGTGTATACACTGAAGGTCCAAAGATAACATATGATAAAGTTTTGAGAATAAAGGTTTTTCTCATGTAAGGATAATGTACAGTTAGAATTGGTTTGTGATACATGGAAGGAACTATGCCGATTAAATTACATACAACCACCATGATTCGATCATTTCTAATTTTAGTAAAGATCAACTGAACTTGATATAAAAACGCACATTATTGATATTAGACCATTAAGGTGACACAAAGGTCAAGTGGGAGAATGTAATAATATTTTATATTCTTATTTGACATATGTGTCTATTGGTTCAATATAAATATTAAGTTCATATTACGAATTGAGATTCTAATATTAAAGACGACATTGTGATAGATTGGTTTCGATTAATGACATTATAATCCGGGTGTATTGATATAGCCCCTCCTTTACCTTAATTTATAAATGTCATTCGTCCTATGATCATAAAGATATATTATACATTTATGTATTTATATAGTTGGTAGTGGTTTTGAGTGAAGGGTTGTGTTAGTTTATAACACCCCTTCTATTAATATAAATAAGGGTAATGTTTCCCATTATTTGATGACGACAAAAGCTCTCTAAAAACCACATAATAGAAAAGATCTCAAAGGAGAGTATGGAGGGATTTAAATTCTTATTCATCAAAGAATCACTAAAGGCAAAAGGTTTAAAGGAGGAGAAGTCAATCTACATATATACTTCAATGGATCAAAGGTTAGTATGTTTATTTCTTCTCTCTAGAAAGTTATTAGGGTTGAATTAAATATAAATCTAGATTTTGGTCTTGGGTAGATTTCATAATAGAAATCATAAAAGTTAATCTTACAGCACAAACACATATAAGTGATTGTTGGCTACCTACTGTTCCACCAAGACCACCAAGGTTACTACCATATACTAATCCGACCCTGAAGGTGAGGGTTTTGATTAATCAACAAACACATCAGTGGAACCATGATATAATCAGAGATTTAATAGATGAGGATGACATACACCTTATTAAGAAGAGTGTATGTGGAGTTTGGCCTCACATATTTTAGGACTTAAATCTAACCTTAGACATCGACATATCAACGTTGACCCATATTGTTCCCGATGTTGTATTGAAGAGGAATCTTCTTTGCATGCTTTTTTACATGTCCTTATGCATCACGAATTTGGAAACTCGCGAATTATCCACAAAGTTTATGTAGATATTCTGGTAACTTGGATGATAAGCTACGATTTCTTTTTGAGATTTCTCAAAACCAAACACTACCATATGAAAGAAGGTTCCTTCCTTTCTGGATTTTGTGGCACCTATGGAATAGCCGTAACGAGTTACTCTTTTGCAAAAAATAATCACTGAAATAGACACCCTCAACATGGCACATTATGATGTCAAAGATTTGGATCGGGTCATTTACTTATTCAGACACGAGACGAGTCATAACACAACAAGTTAAATGGCAACGTCCCCCACGAGGATGGGTGAAATGTAATTATGATGTTTCTCATCATCAAGGAAACAAGATTTCGGGTATGAGATGGATCATAAGGAACAGTAATGGTACTGTTTTGGAATGTGGCATGGGTAAGTTTGAAGGAAGAGTAACTTCTATGGAAGCATAACTATCAACATTGATATGGGCAATGCAAGTTTGTTGGGCTATGGGTCACCACAATATAATCTTCGAGGGTGACAATATAACCATTAGCAATTTTCTAAAGAATGATGACTACAACCCAAGGCTGCGTCATTATTTCACAACTATCATCAGTTGGAAAACAATGTTCTCTTCTTTTTTATTTACTCATAGGAAACGTTCAAGTAATTTTTGTGCTGATCATTTAGAAAAAAGGGCAATCTCTGTTTCTAGAGAATGGAGTATGTTCCATTGTTGTCCATCATTTCTTGTACCATATGTATTAACAGATAATGATTAATAAAATAAATCATTTAGTCAGCAAAAAAAAGAGATGATGTTAATTTATATTTTCATAAAGTCATAAATTGTGGAAAATGTATCTAAGAAATTATAACAATTTATAATGATAGTAAGCTAAACTACTTCTATTTAAAATATCACTTTAATCTTATCCACATAGCACCGCTAAGATGTCATCTTCACGATAAACCAAATATCCACCCAAAAAAAATCAATAACATTGAAACTTTCCATGTTTAACTTAGATAAAAGTAAGTATTTACTTTATTGTTTCCATGGTCTTGTTTATAAAATCTATTTGTGCAGCCTCTTGTCCCTTTGTCTTCCTTTGAATAATCCACTGAAACAACTTCAAGCTGAATCATACAAATATAATCATACAAATTAAATAAAAGTAATCATAAAGCTATATCAATTTTTGTTTTGTGGCTTCACTCGAACCCAAAAAATGATGGAGAGATGAAACGATTAATAATAAGAGAGATGAAAGGTAGATAGAATAAATAGAGTTAATGATAATTATATAAAATATGTAACATTTTTAAATCGTACCATGAAAATTAGAAATTAAAAAAAATTAGGGATTTAAGTTGTTGCAGTTTTAAGAAACTAGAGATCGTCAAAAACATTTTAGAGATTAATTATAATGAAAATAAATAATTAATATTACACCGGGTCAAGATAACTGTATTTTAAATTATTTGATAACAAAATTCTAATTTTACAAATTTCACTAGTAAATTATTATTCCAATTATATACTTTATAAATATGGATTGCGGAGTTTTTAAATTTAGACAAAGTTGTTAAAAATGGAAGACAATATTTCTGATATTTTGAAATAGATATATGGATATATATTTGGAAGCATTTATGTTTATAAAATTATATATGTACGACCAACACATAATATTTTATTCATTTATAAGTTTGAAATCTATTTTATCTCACTCTTCTTCGGTTATAATCTGAAACATAGATCTATGTTTCAGTCAAACAACTTTGGTTTGAGGAAGCAACTCGCCACATAAAGTTTTGTCTCAGCTTCAGTCAAAAAAGGTTCCGTCTCAGCAGATAATTTATATTTCTTTGAAGTTCTGTCTCAGCTTCAGTAAAAAAATGTTATGTCTCGGCATTTAATTATCATCCTTTGAGCAGTTTTAAATTTCCTTTTGTTTTCTGAGCTTTCAACTTAAAACCAATTGGTGATAAGTGGATTGATTCTAACTTTTTATATATTAGTTAATGTCTCATTGAATTCTCAATGTAGGATGATTTATCCTTAATACTCTTCCTCGAGATTATGACTTTTATCAGTCATAATTCTTGGAAATTTAGGACATTTCTATTTGGTCAAGCGATTAAAGTACGACAGTTATACCCAGTCGGAGGATTAAATACAACCTTTAAACCAGGTCAGATATGGTTAGATTAATTAGGAGTTTAGAGTATTTAGGATATGGGGTGTGATACCATGTTAAATTCGGACTTGTTATGGGCTTTCAACTTAAAATCAATTGGTGATAAGTGAATTGACTTTAACCATGTATATATTGGTTAATGTCTCATTGAATTCCCGATGTGGTATGCTTTATCCTTAATACTTAGTTTTGAGAAAAAGTGGTATAAGTTAATTTTGGGTGTTAGATAAAACAATACAATTGTAAGTTATATAGAGGAGGAAACAGTTTGATAACAAAGAAGTTAACTAAAACGTGGGATGAAAATTATGAGAAAAAATAGTTTAAGTACTGGAGACTTGGGGTTGCATAAAAATAGGAAATGAAAAAAAAATTAATAGCTTGCATTTTTTTTGTTTTTGTAAAACATTTCCACGTGTCAGTATTTGATTCACGAGATGACATGCACTTTAGTTAATATAGGCTGATTATATTTCCTATGATAAAAAACTCTTCAAATATATTCAAATTTTTAATTTTTGATTAAAATTATATAACTTGACTAAATTTTGAATGATCAAAAGTCATAAAATGTTCGAATGCTTCTTTCTAAATTGGATGTTTCAAGTTAAAAATTTATTACTGGATATGTTTGAGAGTAAATTTGTTATAAATGTAGGGATATATTTTTATTGATGATACTATTTGGATTGTTTGGCAACTGATATAAGTTGGTTTATGGTTATTGTTCTAATTAGAATTGAATTAAATATATCAAAACTTAAAAATCATCAACCAATCAAATCTTCTCTATTAACAGAGAAGTACAATTTTTATCTACCATAAAAAAGTCATATTGGTCCAATTTCAACAATTACATCTATTTGATTATTACATTAATCTATTAAAAATAAAACATTTAAAATATTTTTTATAATTATTAGGATATTATTAATAATCAGTTATAATAAAATCTGTTGTAGAAAATCTAACAAGATCGTACTAAAAAATTTAAATATTTTTAAATAAATTCATTCATTAATTTAGTAATTAGTAATATAATATTATTATAAATAAAAATGAAATATGATTTTATTATAGAAGTAAATTTTGTGCTATTTTTAGATATTTTATAAGTATAATCTATATATTGTCTTAAATTGGAATTAATATATGAATGAAATATGAAAAATTATTGAATTGATATATTAACATATTTTTCAAATTTACAATTAATAAAATGAAAAATTACCCGCACGAATGTGCGGGTCAAAATCTAGTTATAGCAATTAATCAAACAACATATCTATGAATGACATGTGTACAAAAATCACTTAATTATTTAACATAATCAAGAGTATGTAATTATCATGTTCTTCATTTACATTTTTAGCAGAGACACAGAAATCTTCAATCTCGTCTGAAGTTCCTTCGATTAGAAGATTCGTATCGATAAATATATTTGTTTCTCTCTCTTTCTTGAATTTTAAGCCCCTTATAAAAATCTAATCAGTTGTTTCTAGCTTATAAAAATAAGTTTTACAGTAGTAAAGAATTAGTTGTACCTTTTCGTCAATCAACACCTTACTAAGTGTTTCACCTTGGTGAATGATATGTTCTTTACATATACTTTCAATCTTGACACGTACAATCCAATCTGTTTATCTACAATTTAAATCTTCTAATTTTTCAATATAAATTTTTATGATCTTTTAAAATCCTACTTTCTATGTGGTTTCTACAGTGTTTATATAAGATTTATGTGTGGTTTTGATTTATAAATTAGGTTAAGAATAACAAATCATGTGTTACTTTAGTTATTTGTTTGATATGATAGTATCATTGACATATATTCCCTTATGATATAATGACTTTAAAACTTTCTTTCTATAAAGCTCTAAATCTATATTTTGGAAAAATATAATAATGTCAATTCAAAACAATAATGAATATATACTTTGTAAGACTATATTTATGATGGTCGGAAATGCTTAGTTTCAGTTTACATATGTTAAATTTCAAAATTATATACTCGAAAAAATAAATATTGTATAGATTTTAAGTTAGGCTATAATTAGAGGAATTTAAAATTGACCATGACTTCCACAAACTTAAGTACTTAACATTTGTACAAACGAAGTAACCATAACATAACTATCAAATCTATATTGGATAAAATTCGAATTTAACACACTTTCCTCCCTCTGTGATCATGACATTTCTTGAAAATTGCCAACAATGTAAATATTTTAGACCATATTTTGAAAGTAGTAATTAATATTAAAATGCATAAAAATTTCACCTTGATCAATATAGTTTACATGCCAGAAAAGCAACGTTAAAAATTATATCTGATATTTATTCAAGATCTAACTTTTCTTAAACATGAAGATCATATATCTGATATTAATTATGTAGTTTAATGTGTTGTATCTACCGTATACGCTTAAACATGAAGATCATATAATAAATATATTGTTAGTCATATTTAGTATGAAAATATATTATCGTCAAATATACATAACAAAACAAAACCTTAAGATGTACATTTAAAACCACACTATGAGGAAATGTTTTGAATATGCATTTAATATGATATATCTACCGTAATATATCATTATTAAATTCTTAATTTTCAAAGTTTCCTTCTTAAAGATCATTCTTGTGAACCAAAACATTTTAGATATCCACTTTCATCGATTTGGCAAATTGTTTTTTTTTATTCTTACATCAATAGATATAGTAATTAGATAATATTCTTAATAGGTAGATCATCTTCTGATGATTTTTTTTTGGTACACTTTGTTCATCTTTGTAAATATTATAATTGTTAAAATTAGATATACTTAATGTTACCAACGATAAAAAATTAACTGGAAACTTTTCTATCAAACAATTTAATCATAACCACGAGAATTTGTTGTTTTAATGTAATACAGTATGACCAAATTTAATACATGATACATCTACCATTGATAAGTTACATAACAAACGTAGCCAAATACTATATAACTACATTGTATATGTTTCTCCTTTCTCGACTATTCTTGCTTGCTCATTTAATGAGAACATGTGAACAATCATTTCAGTTGAAGTTAGATTATCATGATTGTGTAGTTGTATAATAATATAAGACAATAATAAGATAAGTCCATGTTTACATGTAATGAAAATTGTCTACTTCAGTGTTGGAGGATTGAAAAAGAAACGTGAGGCATAACATACATCTTGTATGACATTTTTACCTAAATCAGTTTTAAATAAATAGTTAGATTCTAAAGAAATGTATAGTTTTAAGAATGAAGTTATAATTACCTGAGTTAAATAATTACCTGAGTTAACTGATAGTTTCCAAT
Source organism: Moricandia moricandioides (assembly GCA_905132885.1). NCBI lineage: Eukaryota > Viridiplantae > Streptophyta > Magnoliopsida > Brassicales > Brassicaceae > Moricandia > Moricandia moricandioides. The sequence goes on from CAJHQQ010000375.1 coordinate 178,905, forward strand.
CGGTAAGAGACAACATATCTTCTTCTCTGAAGATGAGATCCATCTATTATAAAATTCTTGAGCCAAATCTTCAAGACCAAGACACTATGAAGCATTTTTTAAAAAAAAAACATGAATTCAACATTAACATAATTCTTTATATATAACTTGAATATCTTACTTTTACTCCATCATAGTGAATTTAAGATAATGTTTCCCTCCGAAATTGTCAAGAGGATAAACTTCATATTTGTATGGTTCAAGTTCTCCAATGAAATGAAGAAGATTAATCAGATATGCAACAACATTTTAAATAAAATAAAATAAAAACAGATTAAATTTCATGTACTTTAAACGTTAGAAATATGTAATATGAATTATTAAAATAGTACATTTTATCAATGTTTCCATTGATAACATTTTCAAACGATATGAAGTTCATAATATGACTTTTGGAGTATAAATTGGTGGTTACAACATCGGTGTTCCCAGTTAGAACGATATGTGCCTAAAATTTGTGACCCTCCATTGATCATCATTAAAAAATAAAATTTGACAATTCAACCCATATTGACTCTTGTAAAATCCTCTCAAATTAAGGAAACTAAAAATTAGAGAAAGATTCAACAATTTTGTTGCCGTACAATACTTTAAAACCCCATTATTAGTATTTATAAAATATTGATTTAACGTATTTTTAAGCAACTAACCTTTTCATTGGAAGGAGGAAGTTCGATCATTCATTTCTTACTTTGCCAATCATCGAAGTAACACATTTTCAAAACATTGACAATGATTCTCCAGTTGTTTCTCCATTGATACAAAATGTTTATGAACTTATATTGTTCCATTCAACTAACGGGAGGAATCAAACATTCGAGTATAATAAAATAAAAAGGAATTTATGCATATTCATAATTTTGAAAGCATCTATATATATTCCTATGTATATTCATACTCTAGCCGGAAAGTTGTAACTTTCCATTGGTTACAATTCCCAAAAAATAACAATAATTTCTTTTTTGTCATCAACATATACAGACTCTATGAAGACTCTTCAAACCAAAGATGGAACTCTGTATCCACTAATTATTTAAAATGTTTATAATGCAAAATATATTCTTCACTAATTATGGTGAATATAACATTGAAGTCAGATTACAATTAACTATACTATGGTAAACCAACAAAGTTTGATCTCTCCATATACATTATCATTCAATATGAAAAATAAAATATGATATTGTAGATATAAAAACTTTCTAGAATCGATTATAAATCTTGTCATCAAATGTAAACATAAACATTCAAGATCTTTAAAACCTTCAAAATCTTAAACCTTCCAATGTACTAACTAAAGAAGAAAAAAACTATGGTGAATCAAACGTTTAATATATATAATTGTAATATAGTAACCCGACAAAGTTTAACTTCTATAAATACATTATCATTCATTAGGACGAATAAAATATGAATTGTAAAAATGAAACATGTCGGGGTACATGAATATCAGCTACGGTACAATAACCATATAGAAATATAAAGAGTCAATTATAAATCTTCATATGATAAAACGAAAAATTGTATTATTGTAACCCGGCCTAGTTTGATTTTTTTAAAAAAATATATACACTCAATAAAATGAATGTAACATGAAATTTTAAAAATCAAACCAGTGAGGATACATGTAAACCAGTTGACAAAAGTAATGTTTATGTTAAGTCAAAATTTAGAAATACCGCACATAAGATTCATACAATGTTATGTAACCTTTTCGACTAACATAATAATTACGCTGAGATAAGAGATCTGAAAAAACTTTATATCATTAAAAAAGTGTCTAAGGAAGAATATGAAATTGAAATGTTTATATGAGTACTCTCAAGTCTCAACCCATCTATATAGTGAAGTTCAAATATATTAAATAAATATACAAAGTATTCATTTACTGTTGATATTTAAAAAAAATTCAAGAGTCAACAAAATTTTGTGTCTGTCTAAATACTTTTGTTATGATTGATGTTACTGATTCGCTTCCATTTTGTCAATATACAATATTAATAGAGAAATTCCCTAGATAGCCCCTTTTAGTTGGCAAAAATTTCACTTTAAACCTCGACGTTCAACATCTAACACTTTAAACAATGAAAGTAATTTTAATAACATATTAAATCTTGAAACTAACTTACTAGTTCTCCATGTCAAAATTGTGACCGGTACTGTTCATTATGAGCTCAAAATGATGACGTGACAGTTAAGCAATAAATCAATAAAAACGATTAAAATAAATAAAATAGAGAAAATAGATATAAAATGAATAAAATTATCTTTAAAAAATAAAAATTACTAAAAGTTTTAAAACTTATAAAAATTATTTTAAAAATACTAAATGTTTCTTAAAAATGAATAATAACTTAAAATTTTCAAAAGATTTAAGAAATCTCACAAAATCAAAGAATTATAATATATATATATACTTCAGTTTTATACACTTTAAAATAATTAAATTTCTTTAAGAAATTAATTTTATATTTTTTAATTATAAATGTTTTATATGCTTCCATTGATGACTAAAAATGTGATAAATACTTCAAATGAATTTGATTACATTTTTAAAAACTTTTTAAAATGTAATAGAAATTTAGACATATCCAAGGTGAACCAACTCATTCATAAATTGAGTATATTCTAGGTTCACCCTGGATATGTCTGAATTTTTATTACATTTTAAAAATGTTTTTGTAAAATGTAATAAAAATTAATTTAAAGTTTGTATCACATTTTAGCCATCAATGGAAGAATACAAGAAAACAATTATAATTAAAAATATAAAGCTCTATTTCTTAAAGAAATTTAAATATTTTAAAGTTTATAAAACTGAGGTGTATGAAAATTATATATTTTATAATTCTTAGAATTATTGAGATTTTTTTCATTTTTAAATTATTATTTATTTTTATGAAACATTTTTTTAAAAATGATTTTTCTAAGTTTTAAAACTTTGATTTTTTTTTAATATAATTTTATTCATTTAATATATATTTTAACCTATTTTTATTTATTGAATCGTTTTTATTGATTTATTGCTTAAAATATTTTTTTTTAAAAAGTAACTACCACGTCATCATTTTGACCGAATAATGAACAGTACCGACCACAATTTTGATGTGGTGAACAAGTAATTTAGTTTCAAAGTTTAATATGTTATTGAAATTATTTTCATTGTTTAAAGTGTTAGATGTTGAACGCCAAGCTTTAAAGTGCAAACTTTTGCCAACTTGAGTATTTAAAATGTAATTTTCCTGTTTTTTTCACCAAAAGAGCTCCTAAGGAAGAAAGCGACCAAAAGAAGTTTCATTAAAATGGTAAATATACATCGATACCCACAGTGTTAACTACTCTATACTTAGGGTTTAGAGTTAAGGGTTGGAGTTTTTAGTATTGAGTTTAAAATTTTTTAAAAAATAAAGAAATAAATATTAAAAGTTTCAAAATAAAAATTTTAAAAATGGTTTCAAAAAGAAAATATAAAAAAATTGAAAAATCGAAAACAAAATTATACAAAGTTTGAACATGAAAACATATAATTCAAAAATACAAAAAATTAATTTTTATTATTTATTTTTATTTATATATCTATAAAGCAAATGATAGAAAAGTCTTTTGCTTCTTTAATGAACCTCTTGTGATTATTTTCTCCATAAAGGTATTTCTGGCGACAGAAACTTAAAAATGATTATTTGAGAGAATTTCCCATATTAATATCATATTATTTAAATTCCAAAAACATTGAACGGCCGTTTATATTACTAAGTGTTTTTTTAATGTCAAAAAATATGAAATCATTACGAATAATCAAAAAAATAGGGAATTCTTATTAGATAATAAAATCTTACTTGGCAAAACAAAGAAACAACAATAAACTGAAATGTCATAAGAGAAATTTAAACCGTATTAAACAGAGTAATGTTTACCAGATATGTGAGAAATTCCTTTTGTGTTCTTGTCACTAGTACCTATTTTTGGGAACATTGTTTTTGCTTTGACTTTTAACTTCCACGTGAAATGGAACACGGTTGATTATTGATGATGTTCTTGTTTAGATCTTAAAACTTTACCATGCTGAGTTTATCATCTAAAGACGTTAACCTACCTGGAATTCGCCTCAAATAATTTTTGAAATTCACCCAATTCACATGAAGCTTCTTGAGTTTACAATAAAAGTATTGAAAAGCTAATAACCTTTGAAGTCAACTCACAACAAATTGAGTGAAATTGCTTAATTTGTTAAATAATAGATTTTACGTCCACCAATTGGAAGTGTAAGAATTTAGAAGTGGTAAAATATTAACACCTAATCACATCTGGTTTGTGATTCTTATCCAAAGATAACCACAACGCCTTTGAAGTTTTTTCTTGGGAATATAATGCATAGAAGGGGTGGATTAGTCAACCTAATATCACTCCTTTACACATATAGTCACCATGGATACACACCTCTTCACTTGCTAAAATGTTACCAACATAATTAAATGGTTTCTCCTCACAAAGGTACTTATCCAAATTCAAATGTAATAAATAAAGTTGCATCTCTCGTTTCCAAATCCGGAAATTCTTTCTGTCAAACTTCTTAGGCAGTATTGCATCTGAAATAATCCAGTGCCTTGTGAATTTTTTGGTCTTCGAAGTTGTTAAAATTCATCTACAAGATCAATAAGAAAAAAAGAGTATCATCGTACATATATAATACAAACAAAACAATTGAACAAATGAATGACAAATTTTCAAACAAATTCAATAATATAGAGCAATAATAATATATCGTTAGACGTTTAAAGACTGCTTTGATTTATGAAGAGAAATCTATTTAATATATTATCAGTGGTAAAACTTCTAACAGAAGTTTTTACAAACAAAAAAATTCATGAGAAGATACATTTTAAAGAGCAAAATAGTAAAAAAAACTTGAATATCTTAAAATAATATTCATTTTTAACAAGCGTAAATAACAAAACTCTATTATTTGAGTTATTTCTTTCCTTATTATGTTAATAAGAGATACACCATTTATTAGATGGTTTCCTTCCTTAATATGTGTGTGAGAATACCTGTTAGAAGGTATTTTGAAACCTATTTTAACACTAAAATCATCTTTTACAATGATCATCAGATATTCAAAAATAAAAATACAAAATTATTTTGAAACCTATTTTAACACTAAAATCATACTATACATTGATACTGTTTGTTAGATAAAAAACCAAGTTTGTAGTGGAGGTTACATAAATCATATGAATTTTAATAGGATACTACTTTTATTGGTTATTAAAAATTTAGTATGGGTGAGGGAATATCAGTTTCCTATAGAAACTGAATATCGCTTTTTAAAATTGGTCATCATCATCAATGCAAAACTAGTATCATTGTTTAAGTGGCTAAAAATAAATTTTTAAAATAGTATACATTACATTGAAATAACCCTTAAACAGGGAAAAGTGTTTATGTAGCATTGACATACTTCGAGTTACGAAAACTTTTACACACATAATATTAAGACTGATGGAGATTACAAATCTATAACCTTGTAAGACCAATTTATTATAAAATTACATCGACTATACACCATTTTGGCAAGTCACTTTTTAGGATCAATAAAATGAGAGAAAGATAGAACAATACATTAACATAATAAGTTATCACTTATGAAATTTCAATTACATTACACTATATGTAGAGCTGCAAGAATCTTGAAATACCTCGATCCTCGAGTAAGTTGTCAGATGTGAGGTGATATGATTCTTTAAAATCATTTTAAACGTATGAAACATGAGTCTTCTTACTCACATCAGAAATCATTGCCTTCTCACTTGTTCGGCATCAATATACTCAATATTGATCTACATGAATATGATTAAGAGAGATATAAGACCATAGAAAACAACAATATAGTAAATTATATAGAATTATCAGTGCATTATGAAATTATTAAGATAAAAATATTATATTTATCTGCATTATATAACAAAAACATTATATTTACAGACAATATAATAAACAGATGAAAATAAAAATCCTTAATGTAATACCATAAATTTTGAATATGCTTGTATATTGACATTCTGCTTCATTTTCTTCTATATGAATATACAAATGGTAGATAAAGACCTTAGAAATTCACAGTGTAGGTAGTTATAAATCTGTAAAATATGAAAATGACAGAATCGTGAAGGCAATATGTTGAAAAACAAAAGAAATATTTTAGAAGGCTAAAACACTCATTTCATTATTCAGTACCTTCTCAAGTGTTTGGTATTCAGTATATTTAACATTCATCTGCATTAGATACGAATTATTAGTTAATGAATGATATAATAGAGAATATTCGAGGCAATTAGATCAATCATACTATTAGACGGCAAGAACTAACTTCATTATTAATTGCTTTATCCATTGTTTGGTATTCAGTGTAGTCAAAATTCATCTGCATTAGATATGAATGATTAGTAAATGAATGACTAGCATAAAATAGAGAAAATAACTAGTGCGGGATATCGAGTCATTATACAGAAAATATGAGCATGTATATGGTGAAAATGTACTCTGTTAGAAAGAGATCTCGATTCATTATGTAGACAATATTTAGAAGGTGAAACTTCATTGAGAAGAATGAATTAATAATTTAAACATAATATTTAACTCTCAATCAAATATATGAAAGGAATATTCATGTCTAGCATTCTATTTAGCGTACTTTATTTTGAAAATTATTTAATCATATGATTTAAGATATTTCGACACCTATATGAGATACATGTTTGTAAACATTAACACTAAACCCTAAAATAAACCCTATTTTTTTTAATCTAAACCCAAAACCTCAAAATAACTCTAAAAGTAAAGATACATAAATTTTAATCAATAAATCATAGAATATGTCACGTTTACATCGGAGTATTAAGTAATTTTATGTAACAAACAACATATATTACGGAAACCATAGAATAAAGTTTACAATAATAAAATTCAAAACCATGCAATATTTGATTTGATAGGATAACCATACAATAGTTTAAGACAAATCAAGATTATAATATAATAACATAGCGAGATTCGATAGGATAACCATACGATAGATCAAGACAAACCGAGATTGGGTTAACAATAATTAAAAATGGTGTAGCAATGTTAATCTCGCATTAGCCATGTTAGAAAGTTTAGAGAGACTTAATGATGAGTCACATATGACTCGACATCTCAGTCTAATCCTAGTAATTAGTGAGTCAAGTCAACCAATCAAATTATAACGATTTCACTTAAGTGTGTTCTCAATTAATATTATGATATATGATTTAATAAAAAAATTATATGTTAAAATAGCAATTATATAACATTATAAATTTAATATTTTATATACATCTATTGTATACAATCGAGCGAAGTGGATATCCGCCTCTAATTTTTTTAGTATTTATGATTTTTTTCCATTTTAACGGATATTGATTTTAATATTTGGTTCGATTTCAATATTTGGCCTTGCTTTCTAACAATTATCCAATATCGATATTGCATCCCAACTTTTTTCGGTTTTATAATTAGAATTTGCATTGAGATACAATATATAGATGTTAAGATGTTAGTTTTAAGCATTTTAATACTATTATCTAAAATACTAAAAAAATAATGAACTAATTATAATATTTGGATACATATATTATAATTATGTTTGTAATAAAATTAAATATGATTTTATGATTTTGACGGAAAAATTAATTTTGCAAAGTTTGACAAAAAAAGACCCGATTTTTCATTTTGATGAAAAGATCAATTTTACTATCTTGACGGAAAACACAATTTTTTCATTTTGATGCAAAATCAGATTTTTTTTTATTTTGACATATTAGCCAATTTTTCAGGAAAATCCCGGTTTTCTAGTTTTGACGAAAAACTCAATTTATCGGTTTTGAGTGGAAAACACAAGAACATGGTTTTAGCAAAAAACTTGATTTTCTAATTTTGGCAGGAAAACTTGATTATTATTTTTTTTGAAGGGAAGACTCTTTTTTTTTGGTTTTTGTGGGAAAATTTAATTTTTTTTTTATTTTGGTAGTTAAACTTGATTTTGTGGTTTTGGCGGGAAACTTAATTTTTATGATTTTGGCAGGAAAACTCATTTTACGGGAAAACACGATTTGCCGTCTTGGTGGGTAAACGTAATTTTCCATTTTGGTCGGTAAACGCGATTTTGCGGTATTGGTGGAAAAACATGATTTTGCAGTTTGGCAGGAAAACTTGATTTTACGGTTTTGGTGAGTAAACTTGATTTTGTGATTTTGGCGGGAAAACTTTTGGTTAGAAAAATCAATTTTGCGGTTTTGGTGACAAAAATGATTTTACAGTTTTGGCGGAAAAATGTGATTTTACGATTTTGACTGAAAATATAAAGTTATGGCATAGGCGGAAAAAAATGATTTTGCGGGTTTGACCGGAAAACTCGTTTTACCGCTTAGGAGGAAAACATGATTTTCTAATTAAAAATAACTAATCTAATTGTTCTTGCTAAACTGTAGAATTTGGAGCATGCTAAATACCCTTTAACACAGATGCAACATCTGTGTACAAAATTGAAGCATGTTATTATCTCCAATTCTTTGGCCTATAACACTTCATGAGCCTCGAATTTACTGACAATTTTGTCTCTTTCAATCACTATGGGAATTGTGTGTGTTTCCAACTTTGTTGTGAAATGGTGATTCTTATCACTGGATGCTTATGTGGTAAAGGTTATATTCAAACCCTTAAGGAGAACCTCGGGTCGAATGTTTGGGCACATGTAGTAGCATCTTTGATCTTGTTAAAGTTCTTTAGTTCTTCTTGCATGTTCTTGTTTGATTGGTGCATGGAAAAGTAATTGATTTTGACTTACTCCGGATCGGGGGACATTACACAACCCCTCCTTCATTTCCCTTATATGGTTGGCAATAACTGGAGATGATAGAGTGATTGTGGCCAAAGTGTTATTTTTGCTTTTGTACTCACTTGTTTCTTCTCATGGGTTTAATATGAAGTGTTGTAGCCCCTTCTTTGGATTATGGAGAATTATATTTTTCTTAAATAGTGATATTACCACCACAGTCGGATGAGCCTTGAAATAAAGTCATAAATTCATGGCTTCTATGACTAATCCAGAGCTAACTTTTCAGGATGACTGTATCGAGTCTATGTATTGACGTAGTAAACATGGTACAACTTGCTTCTTTCTTCATGCACAAGGACAACTCATTGTGTGCTCGGTTCTTTTAGATAGAGCAACATTAATTCTACGTCCTTGAGCATGGATAGCAAGGGTTGACTTTTTTGCTACATTTTGTACTATGTTTTCCGCATAAGAGTTGTCAATAGATTTTTTACACAGGAGTAAGCACATTTGGTACTATGCTTCATGCATAAGGATAAGCGTCTAAGCTTATTGTGCAGGAGTTGACATGGTTAAGATGATTTTCCTGCAATGAATGAAGTGCCCTCACTTCTTATGTAAGAGTAGCCATATTGGAGATGATGCATCATGCGTAAGAGTAAGGCTCTTGTTTCATATGCAGGGGTTAGCGTCCTCTTCTACATACTAGGAAATAGTTATTCCATTCCTGATGTTGATCATAGATAGATATTGCTTTACTTATACCACACAGATTTCCTCCTTTTGTGTGTGTCATTCAATGAGTAGTTATGGTTGTTCTTTGCTCTCACTTGGTTGAGTCACTCTCAGTGTTTTGTGGGTGTCATTTAATGAATTCTTCTTGCATCCTCTTATTGTGGGTAAGTTGATAGGGTTCGGTGGTGCAGGTTGACCCTTGGGTTAACGGCTTAATTCATTTGCCCCCTGCTCTTCTCTTGGCTATGTCTTCCTTGTAAAGGCACATAGCCTTTGAAACTTGTAGAGGCACATAGCCTTTGTTTCCTTAGGAAATTTCTTGGGGTTATAGCTTCCTTAATTCCCTTGTACTTTGTTGGGCACATGGCCTTACTTCTTAGGAAGCTTGTTGAGGCACGTGGTATTGGTTTCCTCGAGAACTTGTAGAGGCATGTACATTGCTTCTCTTAGAAGTATATCATGGTATACCTCTAGGAAAAGTAGTAGTAAGGTGGTTGGAGCTTGCTTTTTATGCTTCACAAAGTTGTTGATAGCTTGTGGTTATGGCATAGTAGAATTTTACGAAGTGAATAGCCTTGATTTTATTAGGGGTAAGTGATATATTGTAGTTTTGTGGACTTTTGACCATGATAAAGTCCAGTTTTAGAACTTTTTGGTATTTTTGAGTATTTGTGAGTCATTGTAGGTTCATGTATGTTTTGGACAATATTTGAAAATTTGGAGCACTTTGAAGCATTACAAGAATTGCAGCTGAAGAGAACAAGTCGGGATTACGTCTTTGGACATGGTGTCGATCGATACCACCTATGGGTGTCGGTCATACACCCATCATAAAAAACACTTTTCAGAAAGTTTGTAACAAATTTCAAGATATTGGAGATTGGCCAAATTTTCTATTTACTTACAAACAAGTCTTTTTCGTGTTTAGACTATATTTTGGGTTTTAAATGTTATTATAAGATTATTATTTAGATGGGGAGAGATTGCTTAAGGGTTTTGGAGATATAAATCAGAAACCTTAAGAGAAGAATTCAAACTTCTTCATTTCTCTTATTGATTTCCTTATGCAATTTATTCAATCTATGGTTTTTTTGTTTCATTAATGATGTTTGAGTAATCAGCGTGATAGATTTACAATTGTTCAAGGGTTAAGGAGAAATTTTATATTGATAGAATTGTTAGGATAATATTATAATTATTCGTCTGAATTGAACTAAATGCTAGTTCTAGATTTGCAACCTGGAATTTAAATCTTAGATAATTGATAGACATGAAAGTGTTATTGATTTCATGGCCTAGTTTTAGATGAGCAAAATACATATTTGCAAAGAAATTTGATTTAGGAATTTTGTGAACTTATCAAACATGTATTTAATGTTTTTTGAGCTGCTGAATTTGCAAAGAAATTTAGAATTCTAGGATCTCGACATAGATAATCTATGCACCAAAATTTGATGAATTTGAATTATGTGCTTTGAGTTCAAGAATAATTCTTAAATAAACCTTTAGCAATTTGCATGATCTGTAATTCTGATTTACTTAAGAATATCTCGAAGTTTAGCGTTATTCCTAATCGAACTTACAACCATTTAGTTTCTCTTTAATTTGCATTTCCTTTATCTTTGTTTTGATTAAATTGAAAACTTATATCTATTGACTGATTCTGAGTCTACAAAAATTTGATCCTTGAATACTACGACTGCACCTCTGAAATTGCAAAGTAGCTCATTTGGAATTATTTGAACATATCAAATTTTGGCGCTATTACCGATGATTTTTTTGATTCACCATTAGATTAGATGTAGAATTTAGACTAAACTTTTTATTTTTTATTTACTTATAGCTATTTCTTCTTTTCTTGTGAGCAACAATAAAACTCAAGTTTTCTTCTTTTCTTGTGAGCAACAATAAAGCTCATGTTTTGAACCTTGCTAACCAAGAGATGAAGGAGTTAGAACAAACCAACTGGAAAGAAAAGAAATCTACAGAGATGGTTGATCTAGTGAACTTAATTGCTGGTGCTGAAGGAGTCTTACGACCAAGATGGTCATGCACGAAATGTGTTTTTGGGAAGTGGTTGTTGCTGGAGAAGTTGGAAATGATGGAGCTGTCGTGAGAGAACACTTGGAGACTATAATAGACATAATCTGGTATATGCTAATAGGTCTGTTATTTGATGTAGGCTGGGAAGCGAGGGTGGTGTGATGGGCGATGAGATAATAATGATCGATAAACCGATGGAGATGGTACTGGTTGATGGAGTTACTACTGCTCTATTCCGTCCAAGACAACCTGAAACAAGATAGAATAGTAAGGTAATGATATGATAAACAAAATAAGAACAAAGGAAATAAAAGGGATAAGGGATGGAATGATCGATGGAGTGAAGGTTTATATGGCGGATGGATGGATCGATGATGCTGGATGGATGGCGATTGACTCTCTCAATCCGTGGGTGATGATTGACTCTCTCAATCTGTGTCTCAAGGCTTCTGTATATGAATGTAGGCTTTATGAATCTCATTAGACGTTAATGTTACAATATATATAGCTAGTACAAGAGAGCCTAGGTTATAGATAATGACAATTATATCCTTAATTACATAACTCCTATATTCTGAATCTCTCAAGGAACCTATGAACCACGATCTCTATAGTCTCCTAATGTATCTCACACCTAGAAACTAAAGAACAACTCAAAGACAACTCTTTGAAAGAAATACTCTTGGTACTGAATTTTATTGATTGAAAGGTGACTCTAAAATGTACAAATGGGTCTTCTTATATAGTGCACGACCTTAGACAGAGACCAAACGGTCATATGAAGCAAAAGGAAACAAAAATAAAACCAAAGCTTAAATGGTGCTGATCAAAGATCGAAATAAGGTGATTTGGTGAGATATCTTTGGGATTTGGTCTTGGCTTGGATTCTTTGAATCTGGACGGTTTAAGGGGGTAAGATAGCTTCCTGGGAACCTTCTGGATGCATTGGAGGGTGCTTAACTCATGCATAAGCTGAGAGGAATATAGCTGTTGGAGTTTGAATTCTTGAGACTCCAAATAAGGTAAGTGTGGCCAGAAATAGATCCTCCTGATCCTATGCTTCTTGGTCCATGGTAAGAACACTTCTACTCCTCCTGGACCCTTGGATATACTTCCTAGATGATAAGAAAACACTCCTGGTCGCCATGTTTCGGTTTGACTAAGATTGAACCAGCTAGCTCCCAATTGAGGCAAGTGTAGCACTGGTTTGGCCGGTTCTAGAGATTGGATCATAACTTCATAATTCCGTGACCATTTCTTCTCATTCTGGGCTTGTTGGAAAGCTAAGAGATCCATATTGAAGTCCACGAGTTGTTTTGGACCGGATACCTTCTTCCTTGGGCTTGAAACAACTTCTAAACTCGGATACTCGCAGATGAACGGGCTGAAGAACCTCCGGTTTGTAAAAGTCATATCTTCCTGGTCAAAATATCTTTGACAATGATTACAATTGGGTATGACTCCTTCTTGAGTGTAGAATGCATTAAAATTAGTTTCATGGCAAAAGTCCTCCGGGTTGAAGAGATATGGTGTTTTGACTGAACACATATCCTGGCTGGTCCTTTGGTTAGTTGATTGGTGCAACTGGTTGGCCTCTGGTTCAGCTACTGGTTTGATGGCCGCATCATACCCTTCCCCTTGAAAAGGTTTCGACCTCGAAACTTGATAACCTGCACCAATACAGAGCAAGTCAGGTTTCATCCTCCTTTGAGATTCTAGGGACTTACCTTGGTATTTGATCGGTTTGTGCTTTGGTGGCACATCTGGTGGTTCTCCTTTGAGTAGGAACGACATGACCACTCCTCGGTTTTGGTATGGAACTCTTATGGGTGGTGTTTTATCTTCTGGATCGTCTGGAGTCAGGAAGTTGCTGTTGACAACTTCTTGATTCCTTCTCTTTTAAACACCATGTGATCTCCTTCTGTGGATCATCCATGTTGTCCTTAGCCTTTGTTCCTGAAATAAAATCAACACTTTTGGCAGGAAACAAGTGCATTATATCTATTCTTGGGTTTTTATAAATAGGAAAATTAAGGTTTAGATTTACCCAAATAGTTTCAGCAAGTGGAAGAATGGCTGGCTCTTTGGCAGCTTGTGTACTTTTAGTGTCTCTTCCTTCTAACTTCAGAACTGGCCTCCTTTTAATTTGGGCTGTGAACTCCTTCTGGATTCCTGTACCATAAATACACAACTTAGTTCTACTGATTGTATCTTGGTCTTGGATCATACCTGGTATAGTGCTGGTCGGATTGGGCAGTGTGGGTGCCCCGGAATTGATCTCCTTAGGCAACATGTATTGCCTTATGTCTTGAGCTTTACTCTGGTCCATCACAAGAGTTACTCCTGGTGGCTCCTTTTTAATGGACTCATGCGCCTTAGGACCTACATTAACACCTTTTGGCATAGACAAGTGTATTATACAAGCATTGGGAACCAACAATTCAGATTGAATTAAACTATCACTGATTTTTGATATTTCAGTTTTCTTTCCTAGTGATGTTTCATTCAAAGTTTTCTTAGATGGACAAACAGCAGCAAAGTGTCCACGCTTATGAAATCTATAACAAATTGGGTTCTTGGGTTTAGTAAGGTCAGAAGACTTACCTTGGCTTGATGTGTGCTCCTCCTTGGGGTTTAAAGTCTCCTTGAGCTTTTTAAACATCTCTTGTAACCTTTGCAGCTCAGGTAGGGGTGTGGTGATTGGCTCTGGCTGGACCTGGTTTGATTGACCCGATTTCTTAAGCCCTTCTTGGTGTGTAGGCACACTAGAGGACATCTTCTTGGGTACATGGTCGTGAGCTTTCTTTGGTTTAAGGACAGTATGCGGTTTTGGTATAGACATCACTTTCCTTAGTGTTGCTGGACAATGGAACTTTGATGTGGCATCCACTTGGTCTTGATACTTCTCTGCAAACTCCCTATACATCCTAAACTTAAGATCTTTCCATTCTACCACAGGTTGGTTGTAGATGTTTGGGCTGTTCTCCTTTAGCCACCACTTGTAAGCATTCCCCGTGAAGGCTTGGACGGCTTGTGATAGCTTCTTTTCTTTGGGAATGTTGTGGGACCACAGCCACTTCTCCATGTTCATTTCCCATCTCAAATACACCTCAGGGTTCTTGCTGGAACCTGAAAACACTAGAGTGTTGGATGTGTAAGCAGAAGTTTTGCTTACTTCTTTCCTTCGGCCGGCTGGTGCATGTTGAGCTCTCCTTGTGCTGGTGGGTTTAGGTTGAGATTGTAGTCTATATGAGGCACGTCCATAACCTACTGCCTTCTCAGATATCTTTGTGAAGTTGTAGTCTTCATAAAATTCGTCCTCCTCTTCCTCACCATAATCTGACCATGGGCAGCTTGGTCTTGACCATGATTGTTGGATTGGTGTGTCCTCTTCACACCATCGACTATTGGACCTGGTGAAACTCTGTTCAGGAGGCTCTGGGCCATCTCTAATCTCCTCATTATGGCGTCCATGACTGATTTCAGAATCAGTCTCATAAGAAGACTGGTACACTTGGTCTTCTCCTTCATCACTTAAGTCATCCGGTTCTTCTCTCCAATCTATTTCTGAGGTATTGATCTCACTTAGATCATCTTCTTCATACCCCATTGACTTGATTTGATGTACCTTGCAAGATAAATAAATCAAACTCGTGCCTTAGGTATCTGATAAATCAAATGAACAATGATAATGCAACTTTATGCTAAACCGATAATGGAAAGTTGAAAATAATGGACTAAGCTGAATAATTTTTTTTTTAATGCAAAGTTATATGCACGAAGTAAATAAGAATGATATGGAATTATGCAAGTGGTAATAAGCAAGAATACTAGGAAACAAATGCAGTGACAATATTTTTTTTTGAATTTTCTTGAATGCAATAAACCGAAAAAGGAAACAATGAAGTATGTTTGGACCAAAATGATATAAACTAAGCTAAAAGATTTTTAATTTTGTTTTTCAATGCAGGATATGATATGCAAGAAATTTAAATGATTAAAATGTCTATCTCTTTTTTTTTTTTAATGCAAGATTTAAAGCAAGAACAAATATGGTAATGCAGATTTTTGCCTTCTCTTTTTAAATGAATGCAAGAAAAATCAAAAATGGCATGTAGAGCTGGGGGAATGAATGCAAACAGGAAACACAATTTTTTTGAACCTTTTTCGTGAATCAAATGCAATAAAGTTCTTCTCTTTGGTTTTTCTTTTCTTATGAACACAAAAATGGCAGAAATAAAAACTAGAAACAAATGACAGTTTTTTATGGGTTTTCGATTTTATAAAATGCAAACTAAACAAGAATGAAACTAAAATATGATAGAGAGGATTGATATAACCTGGGTCAGGAGCTTTTAAGCTCTGATACCAAATGATGTAGGCTGGGAAGCGAGGGTGGTGTGATGGGCGATGAGATGGTAATGATCGATAAACCGATGGAGATGGTACTGGTTGATGGAGTTACTACTGCTCTATTCCGTCCAAGACAACCTGAAACAAGATAGAATAGTAAGGTAATGATATGATAAACAAAATAAGAACAAAGGAAATAAAAGGGATAAGGGATGGAATGATCGATGGAGTGAAGGTTTATATGGCGGATGGATGGATCGATGATGCTGGATGGATGGCGATTGACTCTCTCAATCCGTGGGTGATGATTGACTCTCTCAATCTGTGTCTCAAGGCTTCTGTATATGAATGTAGGCTTTATGAATCTCATTAGACGTTAATGTTACAATATATATAGCTAGTACAAGAGAGCCTAGGTTATAGATAATGACAATTATATCCTTAATTACATAACTCCTATACACCCCCTCAAGATGGAGGTAGTTGAGTAACTCCAATCTTGTCCATGAGTTCCTGAAACCGAGGGCGTGGAAGAGGTTTCGTCAACGCATCAGCGAGCTGATCTCGGGTCGATAGGTGGGTAACACGTAGAGCCCCTGACTGAACATTGTCCCGAATGAAATGGAAGTCCAAGGCAATGTGTTTCATTCGAGAGTGAAAGACGGGGTTAGCAGCAAGATGAGTGGCACCGATGTTGTCGCAGTAGATGACTGGTACTTCCGAGAGTGAGACACCAAGTTCAGAGAGCAAGGAACAGACCCAACGGAGTTCAGAGGCTGTGTCAGCAACAGCACGATACTCGGCCTCAGTAGACGAGCGCGCTACACCTTTTTGCTTCTTGGAAGACCAGGAGACGGGATTGCCACCAAGATAAACAACATACGCTGTGGTGGAGAGATAATCATCAGTGTTACCAGCCCAATCAGCATCGGAATAAGCATGGAGAGTGGTTGGAGAGTTGGCGCGGATGAAAATACCTTGTGCAGTAGTACCAGCAAGGTATCGTAAGATGCGTTTAACAGCTTGCCAGTGAATATCCGTCGGTTTATGCATGAATTGGGAGAGACGGTTAACAGCATAAGCAATGTCTGGTCTGGTGAACGAGAGGTACTGGAGACTGCCGAGAACCATCCTGTATTCAGTCGGATTGATTAAAGGAGTGCCAGAGGCGAGAGACAGCTTCGGTGTAGGAGACATTGGCGAAGACACAGGTCTAGCTTCAAGCATGTGAGTTCGTTTAAGAAGATCGACCACGTACTTTTTCTGCATGAGGTGAAGGCCATGAGAGTTCCTGGTTGCTTCAATACCAAGAAAAAACCGCATTTCACCCAAATCCTTCAGCGAGAACCGAGAAGCGATGGTAGTAAGAAAGCGCTGAAGAGAAGTGTTGTTGTTTCCTGTGATCAGCATATCATCGACATAAACAAGAACATACAAAACTTCCTGGCCGTGTCGATAGATAAATAAGGACGCATCAGCAAGAGAGTTTTGAAAACCTTGGGTGAGAAGAAAAGCGCGAAGTTCCTGATACCAAGCCCTGGGGGCCTGCTTGAGACCATATAGAGCTTTCCGCAGACGACACACATGGTTCGGGTGATCGTGATCAATAAATCCAGGCGGCTGGGTAACATAAACCTCTTCAGCTAAGTTACCTTGGAGGAAGGCGTTATTGACATCGATTTGACGAATAGGCCATCCTCTAGTAACCGCAACATGAAGAACACTGCGAACAGTTGTGGACTTGATCACGGGGCTGAAAGTCTCGGTGAAGTCAAGACCCTGTTGTTGATGGTACCCTTTCGCAACAAGACGCGCTTTGTACCTGTCAATTTCACCGTTAGGAAGATATTTGATAGTAAAAACCCACTTGCAACCCACAATGTTGTGACGTGGATCAGGTGGTACAAGCTCAGAAGTGCCGTTGCGTAATTGAGCATTTATCTCATCACACATCGCCTTGCGCCAGTTCGGATCACGAAGTGCCTCAGCCACGGTTTTAGGTATATAGGGTTGGAGAGGTGTATTGGTGGTAGTAGCAGTCATGGAGAAGTGTGGTTTTGGTTTGGTGATGTTGTTCTTGGAGCGAGTACGCATAGGATGATGGTTTGGTGGGTGAGGAAGTTCGGGTTGAGATGTAGTGGCAGGTAGGGTGTTTAGAGGTTCAGTGGGATCAGTGTTTTGCGGGTTCGTTGGTGACGGAGCTGGTGGGTCAAGGTCTGTGTTTGAGGTAATAGGAGACGGCGGGTCTGCAGGGACTTGTGGCTGAGGTGAAGAAGGTGGCAAAGACGATGGCGAGGAGTGTGAAGATGGGGTTGACGGCGGAGGTGGCACTGGTTGCGGTTGTCGGTGAGGAGCTGAGCACGGGGGAGCAGGAGGAGCGAGTACGAGTGGCCGTGTAGAGACAACAGTCGTAGTTCCAGCAGTTTGGCTTTGTCCTTGGTCTTCCTCAGTAACAGCCCGTGGTGTGAGCACAGCAAATGGAAACTTTGTTTCATCGAAAGTCACATGACGTGACGTATAGATACGGCCTGTTTGACGATGCAAGCATAAGTAAGCACTCTGCGTCAGTGAGTAGCCGATGAAGACACATGCGGCAGACCGATCTTCCAGCTTGTGATGAGTGTAAGGACGAAGCCAAGGGTAGCATTCACAGCCATAGATGCGCAGTTTCTGATAGTTTGGCGGCTGACCAAACAGCTTTGCATACGGGGAGTCATTGCCGAGCACAGGAGTGACCATTCTGTTGATGAGATACACAGCAGTACTAAAAGCATAACTCCAATAGGTTTTGGGCATAGAAGATTGACCGAGTAAAGTAAGCCCAGTCTCCACAATGTGCCTATGTTTGCGCTCAGAGATCCCGTTGTGCTCGGGTGTATGCGGTGGCGTCGTGAGATGTGTGATGCCATTCTCAGCGAGGAACTGTCGCAGCGCAAGGAACTCACCCCCATTGTCTGAATAAAGAGTCCCAATTTTTGTTTTGAACTTGTTCTCAACCAATTGCTTGAACACGATGAAAGTTTCCCGAACTTGTGACTTGAGCTTGATTGGATAAAGCCACGTATATCGCGTAAATAAATCGACAATGACCAAGTAGTACTTGTATCCATCAACTGAGATGATCGGAGAGGACCAGACATCCGTGTACAGGTACTCAAGAGGGTGAGAAGAGATGATCGTGTTCGAGTAAAACGGGAGCTTATGACTTTTATTGATAGAACAGTCCGAACAGGACAAATGTTTTTGAGATGACAATGAAATGGGCAATGAGAACTTAGAAACAACTGCTTTTAAAACTGATAAAGCCGGATGACCAAGGCGTGAATGCCACGAACGCAGGTCTGTCTTCGACGTTGGAGACGTGTAGAAAGACGAAGGAGACGCGGTACTCACTGGCCACTCGTACAACTCATTATTAGCTCTGCCTTGGAGCAATTGAACCCCCGTGCTGAGATCCTTCACCTGAAAGTGTGCAGGAAAGAATTCAACAGAGACCTTATTAGTGTTGCACATTCGATAGACAGAAATAAGGTTCTTTTGAACATTAGGCACATATAAAACATCACGTAAAGCAAGTGTACGAGATGGAGTGGGAAGCAAGGCAGAACCCGTATGAGAGATCTGCATACCAGTACCATCCGCGATCGTTACTTCCTCACCACCGGTGTAAGGCTGATGTAGCGCAAGATTGCCGAGGTCCGAGGTAAGATGATGTGTCGCACCACTGTCAAGTAGCCAGTTGTTGGCATTGTACACCGGGGCTGAGGCCACATTAGCGCGCGGCTGCCATGGTGGAGATGGGGAGACCAACGACTGCTGAGGGTGTCCATAAGCCCCTTGGAGTTGAAGTTGAGAGCAGCGTCGAGCGCTGTGACCATGCACGCCGCAAATCTGGCATCGTCCAAGATACGGACGCGGAGTGTGTTGCTGGTTTGGAGTGCTGTTTTGGCGGTTCCAGTTGTTGTTGTTGGATCGACCAGTGGAACGACCGTTGTTTCTGTTGTTATTCCCGCGGAACTGAGCAGCATGAGCCGTAACCGGAACAGAAGGAGGTGTCTCGGTTTTTGTCGCAAGCTTTAGCTCATGATTGATGAGCTTCTCATGAACCTCGGTCAATGACGGCGTTGTATCTCTGCCTTCAATCTGATCAGTGACTATCTTGTACTCCTCCGGGAGTCCTGCAATCACGTATTCAATCATATCTTCCTGATCAAGTGGTTTTCCGAGTAGTGCAAGTTGGTCAAAGCGGCTCGTGAGACCCTGAAGATAATCGTCGATGGACTTGGAAGCCTTGTCCATTGTTTGAGTTGATGTCGCAGCTGAAGGATGTGTCCACGGCTTGGTTTCGCGTAGATGGAGGAAAGAGTGCTCCAAATATCAGCTGCGGTGGTTGTCGCAGAAAGAAGCGACTGAACCGATGCGGAGATGGCGCCGAGCAAGGCACTGCTAGATCAGTTTGTCTTGACGTTTCCAGATGACATAGGCGTTATTGGTTTTGACAACACCATCTTCTGTCACAGTGGCCGGTGGGATTTCCGTCGAGTCCATCAACGTAGCCGGCAAGATCGTAAACCGTCAAGGAGGAGTGAACTTGGCGACTCCACATGATAAAATTTGTAGCCGTGAGTTTGGTAACGTTACTCATGTTAACGTGAAGCAACGTCGAAGGATTTGGAGACATTGATGGTCTCAGTTGATGCCGTTGGTGAGGACATGATGAGAGAGCGGAAGGTTTGAGCAAGAAAGAAGAAGAACAATGGTGGAGGGGATGAAGAAAGAAGAAGATGACGTTGACGGCTAGGTCTAGGGTTTAGGTATCGTTAGGCTCTGATACCATATATGAATGTAGGCTTTATGAATCTCATTAGACGTTAATGTTACAATATATATAGCTAGTACAAGAGAGCCTAGGTTATAGATAATGACAATTATATCCTTAATTACATAACTCCTATATTCTGAATCTCTCAAGGAACCTATGAACCACGATCTCTATAGTCTCCTAATGTATCTCACACCTAGAAACTAAAGAACAACTCAAAGACAACTCTTTGAAAGAAATACTCTTGGTACTGAATTTTATTGATTGAAAGGTGACTCTAAAATGTACAAATGGGTCTGCTTATATAGTGCACGACCTTAGACAGAGACCAAACGGTCATATGAAGCAAAAGGAAACAAAAATAAAACAAAAGCTTAAATGGTGCTGATCAAATATCGAAATAAGGTGATTTGGTGAGATATCTTTGGGATTTGGTCTTGGCTTGGATTCTTTGAATCTGGACGGTTTAAGGGGGTAAGATAGCTTCCTGGGAACCTTCTGGATGCATTGGAGGGTGCTTAACTCGTGCATAAGCTGAGAGGAATATAGCTGTTGGAGTTTGAATTCTTGAGACTTCAAATAAGGTAAGTGTGGCCAGAAATAGATCCTCCTGATCCTATGCTTCTTGGTCCATGGTAAGAACACTTCTACTCCTCCTGGACCCTTGGATATACTTCCTAGATGATAAGAAAACACTCCTGGTCGCCATGTTTCGGTTTGACTAAGATTGAACCAGCTAGCTCCCAATTGAGGCAAGTGTAGCACTGGTTTGGCAGGTTCTGGAGATTGGATCATAACTTCATAATTCCGTGACCATTTCTTCTCATTCTGGGCTTGTTGGAAAGCTAAGAGATCCATATTGAAGTCCACGAGTTGTTTTTGGACCGGATACCTTCTTCCTTGGGCTTGAAACAACTTCTAAACTCGGATACTCGCAGATGAACGGGCTGAAGAACCTCCGGTTTGTAAAATTCATATCTTCCTGGTCCAAATATCTTTGACAATTATTACAATTGGGTATGACTCCTTCTTGAGTGTAGAATGCATTAAAATTAGTTTCATTGCAAAAGTCCTCCGGGTTGAAGAGATATGGTGTTTTGACTGAACACATATCCTGGATGGTCCTTTGGTTAGTTGATTGGTGCAACTGGTTGGCCTCTGGTTCAGCTACTGGTTTGAGTCTGGAGGAACCAAAGCTGACCTCTAACATAATCTACTCAATTTGCTTATCTTGGAGCTTGGTATGTATGGGATGGGATTCCTCATTCAAGTTTAGAAAGCAAGTATGTGTGTTTCTAGTTCCCTTCTCTCTTCAATTTAGCATCTAAAAATAAGAAAGAAAATATTGAGATGATTTCCGTAGTAGTAAAGGGGTAGGAAAATTTCCAAGGACTCCATACAATGGAATAATCACACAAAGCTGGAAGCGAGAGGTAAAAAAATTTCTTATGACCCTATTATTTTCCTACACTTTGATGAGCAATAAAAATAACGAACAAGAAGAGAAAAATTCTAAGACCCGATCCGGGGTTCCTAACCTACCTGCAACCTTAACACTAAAACTAATCGAACTTTTGTTCATTTCTAGTCGAATATTTTGTATGTCATTTTCGATTACATGAGCTTCATATATACTTATACACAATCGATCAACAATAAGGTAAAGACTAAGGGAAAATCGGTACTTTATTAATCATAAAAATGAGATCCAAGACATAGGCTTAAGTTGCACAATAGGCTATCATAAGTCCATTACACAACCAATATATCCCTACACCATCACACGGCTTGATTCGTCACGTCTCCTTAGCCTTACAACGATCACCCTCTGATCCTGAAACCACACATAACACAATCATATTCCATAATCTGATATCCTAACAATATATCTATACATGCAGGGTTTGGTTTCCCTATTTCATTCCGTAAACCTCTATCAATATTATCATATAACACTCGGCCATACTTAGACTATATCTAAGAAAAACGCCCATAATAAGAACCATAATCGGATTGCCCAAGTTCCAATCTAATCACATGATCCGCAACCTAAAACAATCATATCTTCCTTTGGTCCGGCCAAAGGCCAAGGACCTTATTCTGGACTGGACTAAACCTTGATCCAACATAACTTCCCTAAATTCAAACCTGATCACTTATAAGATGAAGAGAAAGGACGATCAAGTATAGAGAAGAGATTGATGTAATCAATCAACTTGAGTAATCAATCAACAATCAGCCCAAGGAATCAATCGGACTGGCCGATGGTCCTAGGCGATGGTCCGATGGTCCTAGGCGATGGTTCGCCAGTCACACCACTAACCTTGCCCATGCACTCAGGTTTTCCTACATCTTTTTCCTTTCTTTGGTCTCCATTCTGAACCGATCTCCTTCCCACACGAACTCTCTCGCCCGGATGAACCACCACTATAATCGGCCTTGATCTTGGCCGATAAACTCTCTCTCTCTCTCTCTCTCTCTCTCTCTCTCTCTCTTTCTCTCTCTCTCTCTCTCTCTCTCTCTCTCTCTCTCTCTCTCTCTCTCTCTCTTTTCCTTTCTCTTTCTTAGTTTGTAAGCAAGTTTTCCTTAGGGATTTGTGTGCCCAAATCGACCCCAAGGCCTAGTATTTCTAGAGAAAGGATCAGCCAACTTCACATGGAGAAAGGGTGCCTTTTAACCCACAAATGGGTGCCTTGTGCAACTCAAACCCATTCGGCCAATAACTTCCTTTAACCGCCCCTAGACAGGCCACACTTGGGCTTAAACCGATTACTCCAGCCCATGGTCTGACCCCAAGCCTTTACCAGCCCACCACCGGCCTTAGCCAATTACCTAACCCTATAACCGCCCGGGCCTGGCCTAACCGTCCAACACCCAAACACTCCATCTAGCTGAATTGAGATGAGGAGGAGAGTCCATATTGTGAGGAACTTAAGATGGCAGCATGGACTGATTTCAAGATACCATGGGCGTCATATTATGGTCTCGGGTTGGTTGTGTTACCTTCTGAATTCGGTAGTGGTAAAGGGTTGGTTCACAACATAGAAGCATCATACATTTTATCCAAAATGAGGATTCAGTTGCAACACAACCACCATCTGTCAGGTCAACATTTACTGCCCACAAGGTGTTCGGTCAAAAGCTTGTCAGAGGACACAATTTACAACAAAAGAGGAAGGAAATGAACTCCAAAGTCTTGGTGGTTTAAACATAAAGCATGGAACAGAATAGCTCGGTTGCAAGGGAGTGCTGCAATTGGTAAGGATGATGAGGGATTAACTTGCAAGAGTTTAACAGATTCTGTGATACAAACTCAACGCTGGGAAAAAAGTAAACTGCAGCCACAACAAATCTTGTTTCTCTATTCAAGTTGGATTGTTTGAAGAAAATGGTAATCATGCTTGACAACAAGAGAATGTGAGTGGACTGAAGGTGGATTGGGTGATGGGTTGCTGGAAGTGAAAAATGTTTCTGGAGGAAGAGTACATAATAGTGCAAGAAAATATATTACTTTCCTCTAGTTTGGGCCAGCATACACAGTTCACTGAGAACAAATTTCAGAAGCTATAGTTGTGGATATACATTGTTACAATAGAGGTATTTCTAGTAATGAACGCTCATATTCAGGATCAAATAGAGATTACAAATGTTGAAATGGAGACATTGTTTAAGGACGATGAGTTTCTGCTATTTATGGCGATTTCAGAACAAGACTTTCTCAGTCTTCAGTCTAACACTGGATTGAGATTCTTGAGATTGATGAGTTTTTTTGGTGAAGCATCTATTGCAGAGACTGACACAAGCTTAGAAACACTACAACGGTGGTTGTTACAGACGTTGCTCCAACATATTCATCACAGGATCTTGGCATTTCAAGTACAAACACATGAATCTGCAGGGAAAGAGATATACCAGTTACTGCTGTAGTACTCTACCCAGATCAGCGCAACATTCAAGAGGCGTAGAACAGATCGTGTGTGTGGTCAGTGTTGTGTTCACCATGGGTATGCAATTCTTTTGCAATGCTCAAAGCGGAGCTGGCCTTGTGAGATACATGAACTTCATGGATCAGATTATCATATGTGGAATCATTGAAAGCGTAGCTTTCTACCCATTTGTATACCTGAGCATCTCCAAGAACAGTGGCATGATCCCACGGAGCTGCAGAAGTTTTTGACGAGTTTTCGATGTAGCAACGGCAGTGGCATATTGCAGGTACTTCCTAAGGCCAGAGGTGAAGCTGTGTATGTTGTGTTGTGTGGTATCACTTGGATTCTTCTCACAGTAGTTGCATACTCATAGAGGGACTCCCTGGTTGATCTCGCTTTCGTGTTGTCACTTCAGAACGAGCTGTGGGGAGATCATCATTTGGTGTGCATGTCGTTGACACTTATCGCAGGCTCGTGCATACTTCTCACAATCCTTCATCATGGTCGGCCAGTAGTATCCAAGGCTCTTAACCTTGTGGGCGAGAACGCGCCCGCCGGAATGGCTGCCAGCTTCTCCGTTGTGCGTTTTGGCCATTGACGAGGTAAATCTCTTCCCGTGTATACAGGTAAGGAGGATTGTTCGCTGTCTGCATCGGTAAAAGGAATATTGTTTCATTGAGAACGATATATTGGGTGCAGCAGTGCTCGGCAATCGTCGGGCTTCCCACTTGTCGGAGGGAAGGGGTCCCGTGGCGCGAGGAACGGATGAAAGGAATGCGCCAGTCCGGAGGCTCGGAGGCGTCGGATGAAGATATGGCTGTGACGTAGCCTCGTCAGTCGTTGGGAGGCCGTTATGCTAGGATAAGGGATGTGATGAATTGGTATAAGTGCGTTGCACTTGATCTCTGAGTTTGCTACCGAGGGCGGCAAGTGCATCGGCACAGACATTTTCCCCGCGGGGGACCTTGGTGAGGGTAAAGTGCTCGAAGGAACTTGCAAGTTGTGGACGACTTTGAGGTAAGCTTCCATGCGATCGTTCGAGCATCGTAATCGCCATTGAACTGATGAGCGACGAGCTGAGAGTCGCAATAGGCATCGAGACGCGTGGCGCCGACGGCCTTGGCGAGTTGGAGTCCGGCGATTAGGGACTCGTATTCAGCCTCGTTGTTGGATGCCTGGAAGTCGAGGCGGAAAGATTGGCGGATTAATTCGCCGGTAGGTGATTGGAGCTGGACACCGGCCCCGGAACCCTTAGTCGTTGACGATCCGTCGACGTGCAGCACCCAGTTAGCGTTAGGTGGGACGAGGTTGGACTCGAGTTCAGGAGCCAATTCGACGAGGAAATCGGCGAGGACTTGTGATTTGACGGCAGATCGGTTTTGATAGGTGATGTCGTGCTCGCTTAATTCAACGGCCCACTTGGAGAGTCGACCTGATTGGTTCGTGTTCTGCATGATGGTCCAGAGAGGAAGATTCGTCAGTACGACGATCGAATGCGACTGGAAATAGGGCCTGAGTTTCCTCGCTGAAGTGACGACGGCGAGTGCCATTTTTTCTAGTGTGGAGTATCGAGTTTCGGCGTCGACCATTCGCTTGCTCGTGTAAAAAATGGGCTTTTGTTCGCCACGGTCTTCGCGGACGAGGACACTACTTACAGCAGTGGAGGACACGGCTATGTATAGGTACAAGATGTCCCCTTCCTCTGGCTTGCGAGCACCGGTGGTGTGGTGAGATATGCTTTAAGTCGGCCGAAAGGCCTCCTCGCATTTGTCGTCCCAGATAAATCTTTTGTTTCCTCGTAAGAGCTCGAAGAATGGGAGGCACTTATCAGTAGATCGGGAGATGAATCGATTCAGGGCCGCGATTCGTCCTGTTAATCGCTGGACTTCTTTGCTGTTTTTGGGACTCGGGAGCTCGAGAATTGCTGAGATTTGCTTCGGATTGGCTTCGATGCCTCTCTGAGTGACGATGTAGCCTAAGAATTCTCCAGACATCACGCCGAATGTGCACTTGGCTGGGTTGAGCTTCATTCCATACTTGTTGAGGGTGGAGGAAGCATTGCTCCAAATGCTGTGAGGTGATCAGTTGCTCGTAAGGACTTGACGAGCATATCGTCAATGTACACTTCCATCGTGGTGCGAGTTGATCGGCGAACATCTTGTTAACGAGTCGCTGATAGGTCGCGCCCGGCATTTTTAAGACCGAACGGCATGACTTTGTAGCAGTATGGTGCCGCGGTCTGTGATGAATGCGGTCTTTCTCGCGGTCGTCTGGGTGCATCAAAATTTGATTGTATCCGGAGAAGGCGTCCATGAAGCTAAGAAGCCTCAATTACCAGAGGTGGATTCCACTAAGCGGTTCGATTATGCGGAAGTGGGAAGCTATCTTTGGGACAAGCTTTGTTGAGGTCAGTGAAGTCGACGCAGACACGCCATTTTGCCATTTTTCTTTCGGACGACGACCGGGTTTGCGAGCCATTCAGGGTACCGAACTTCGGAAATGAAACCGGTCGAGAGCAAGCGATCAACTTCATCGTTCACAGTGCCTTAGCTCGTTCGGGTCCGAGCTTCGTCGCTTTTGGCGGACCGGTTTGAAGGTTGGGTCGACATTGGAGTTCGTGAACAGTCACGGCGGATCGATCCCCTGGCATGTCGGTTGTTGTCCAAGCGAAAGTTGAGACGTTGCTGGCGAGGAAGGAGATGATGCGATCTTTGTGGTCGTCGGCTAAATAGGCTCCTACTCTGACTGTCTTGCTTGGGTCGGCAGGATCGAGGCCGATTTCAACAATGTCTTCCTTAAGTGGTAGAGTTTCTCGATCGGTCGGGCCACCGTGTTTGATGTGCGGGTTAGGCCGGCGAGGCCTTGATTTCGTTGACTAGGAGGTCGCGGGCAGCAAGTTGGTTGCCTCGAATCGTGAGTATCTCGACCGTTGGCTCCGGGGAATTTGATGCATTGATGATACGTGGAAGGGATTGCCTTCATGGAATGGATCCAAGGAGTCCCGAGGATGGCGTTGTAAGGGGCGCGGACATCAATGATCGAGAACTTGACTTGTTTGGTCGCGCCTTGGACGGAGACAGCGAGTCGTATGGTCCCCAACACCGTTTCAGACGATCCATTAAAGCCTGTGAGCGCTCGAGTGGATGGCTTGATTTGACGCGGATCTACTCGCATCTTATCCAAGGTCGCTTGAAAAATTAGATCGACGGAACTACCCGTATCGACGAGAATCTTGGTGACCTCGCACTCACCAATTCCGAGTTCGACGAGAAGGGGGTCGTTGTGAGGGACATGGACCCCAGCCAGATCCGCAGCGGAGAAAGTGATCTGGTGATCATTCTCCGGGACAGTTGGCCAATTCCTGGCGGTTGTAGCTTTGCGACGGAATTCCTTGACAGAACGAACTGAGTCGTCGCAGGGTGGGGATCCTCCCATAATGACGCTCAGCCTGTTTTCGTGGGGACCGGACGCGGTACTACGGAGTTTATGAAGTTTGATCCGTAAATCGGGGACCGTTGAGTTCAAACGACCGCGGAGATCCGTCACTCTAGAGTTAAGCGTTGTTCGCAGATCGAGGGGGCTGTGATTCAGTTGCTCGCACATATCTGCATTCTTCGAATTGAGTTTTGCGCGCAGATCACCGGAGCCATGGTCGAACTGTTCGCGTAGATCCGCGACCGTCGACGTCAATTTTGTTCGCAGATCGTCACGATTGTGGTCTAGTTGCTCGCGTTGGGCCGCGACCTTCGATGGCAGTTTTGTTCGCAGGTCGTCAAGACCTTGGTTCGGTTGCTCGCGCATATCCGTGCCCGACGAGTTGAGTATGGTTCGTAAATCGGCGGGGCCAGGAACTAGTTGTCGCGCTTGTCCGCGGCTTTCGCGTCAAGTTTCACTCGTAGGTCGGCTCTACTGCCATCTTTTGACTGAGGAGGGTGTGAGTGAGAGGGAGCTTTTCTTTTGAGCGTAGTACGAAGATCATGGTGAACTGGTTCCTTGGTTGGAGACGCTGAGGAAGAACCGGCGAGGATAGTAAATATCTTACGCCGGGACTGAGGCTTTTCGTCATCGGAGGACGAATGATCGTCCTGGCGAGCAGCGGTAGGTTCGGACCGTCGTGATGGCTCCGTGTCGTGCCTTCGCTGGGGGTTCTTCTTTTTGTCCTTAGATTTGGACCAGCTCTTACTGCTCTTGTTTTGTTTAGATCGAGGAGGCTCGATGTTCGTCTGGCCGTTAGAGAAGGCCGCTAGTAAGAGCTCGTGTAACTGCTTACACTCCTTGGTGTCGTGTCCCTTGACCTTATGGTAGTCACAATACTTGCTTTCGTCGAAGGCCGTGTGGGGAACGCTGGCAGTACTAGTTCGGCGGGGGTACGGCTTTGCCATCGCTATCCCGTTCCCAGACATTCCAACTGGCTCGCGACGAGCAACGCGGAGGCGGAAGCTTCGTCTCCCGCGACGGCGAAACACGGTGGGTTTTTTCTTCTCACCTCGAGCGTAGGGCGCATGCTGTCGCGGCTCGAGAGGCGTGTCCGCCGATTTGGGAGCCGTTTGTTTGGCCGTATTCTGTTTTGTATAGAACGCGCGTTTGTCTTCCTCGAGCATGATAAAGTTTTTGGCGCGATGAAGAGCGTCCTGTAGGGACACAGTGGGATGAGAGTAGAGGTTTTTACGAAACTCGGAATTGATCCATAGTGTGTGTCGTAGGGCCTCGACAGCTGTTTTGTCGTTAACGTGGACCCTGGAGACGACTTGCTTGAAACGTTCCATGTAGTCTTTGAGGCTCTCAGAGGAACCTTGGGACATCTTCCAAAGGTCCGAGATGGAAGCTCCGTCGCGAGTGAACATGACGTAGTGTTTCAGAAAGGCGGCGGAGAGGTCGTGAAAGTTGTCGATAGAACCTTCAGCAAGTCTAGAGAACCATGTAAGAGCCGGGCCGGAAAGACTCTCGACGAAGAGCTGGCAAGAACCGGCGTCCTTTTCTTCGTCGCTAAAGTGTGCGCGAGCGACAGCAATGTTGAACGTTGTCATATGGTCGGTAGGGTCCGAGTCACCGGTATACGGCTGTATGCGGAGCTTTTCAGTTTGTCGGATTTTGACATCTGTTACCCGGCGAGTGAAGGGGTTGCGCAAGGTGGCTTCGAGGACTCTTTCGATTTCCGGGGCCGAGCTGGTCACGCGGTGTATCTTTGAGTGTATATCCCGGAGAGAGTGTTGAAGCTGCGCGATCTGTCGGCTCGTCGCGGGATCCGGGAGGTCGGATGTCAGATCTGGGCCGACGGCTGCTTGCTCTGCTTGCGCTGCCT